>SDVV010025404.1:0-12428 GCA_016164225.1 Gammarus roeselii | reverse complement strand
TTGTATTACCAGCCTCTGGACCAACTCTCGACGCTAGTGGAGGAGGTGAGGCGACTGTCTTTTTGCTCATTAGGCTTGTATTACCAGCCTCTGGACCAGCTCTCGACGCTAGTGGAGGAGGTGAGGCGACTGTCTTTTTGCTCATTAGGCTTGTATTACCAGCCTCTGGACCAAATCTCGACGCTAGTGGAGGAGGTGAGGCGACTGCCTTCTTGCTCATTAGGCTTGTATTACCAGCCTCTGGACCAACTCTCAACGCTAGTGGAGGAGGTGAGGCGACGGTCTTCTTGCTCATTAGGCTTGTATCACCAGCCTCTGGACCAACTCTCGACGCTAGTGGAGGAGGTGAGGCGAAGGTCTTCTTGCTCATTAGGCTTGTATTACCAGCCTCTGGACCAGCTCTCGACGCTAGTGGAGGAGGTGAGGCGACAGTCTTCTTGCTCATTAAGCTTGTATTACCAGCCTCTGGACCAACTCTCGACGCTAGTGGAGGAGGTGAGGCGACTGTCTTTTTGCTCATTAGGCTTGTATTACCAGCCTCTGGACCAACTCTCGACGCTAGTGGAGGAGGTGAGGCGACTGTCTTTTTGCTCATTAGGCTTGTATTACCAGCCTTTATACCAGTTTTCGACGCTTGTGGCTGCGCAATAATTCATTCACATGAAGGAAAACAATGATTTATTAACCATAAATGAAACAAAAGAGTGATTTGTGTTACACATATCATAAATCATCAGAACAATTTAAGAAATCCTCATTATCTTTTTTTAATGAGGTTGAGCAAAAATTATTCCTACAATCTTTTTGAAACCTCAGAACATTTCCTTGTTTTTTTCATTACTAAATGAGGAGGAAAATATGGAAGCAATTACCAGTAATTCAAATCATTCTCGATCTTGTTGAAATTTGATTTCTAGCGTTCTTATTGTTCTCGGCCTTTCCTGTACCATCTGTCGCCAGGTGCTGATCCCCATCTTGGAGAACCCTGCTAACAGGTCCACCTGGCCACAGCTGGTCCAGGAGGACGTGGCGCGCCAGCTGTACCAACTGCGGGGGACAGTATACCGTATGTGGGGCCATCTGAGAGGTCAGACACTGCTGCCGCTCCCCTTTGGCCTCGAGCAGCTGGAACGAGCGGAGCAGAGAGCCTTGGCCACGTGAGTGACGGATCATAGAGTGAGTGACTGACCACAGGACTAGAGTGAGTGATGGACCAGAGGATTATGGTGAGTGGCGGACCCGTGGATTAGGGTGAGTGACGGACCCGTGGATTAGAGTGAGTGACGGACCCGTGGATTAGAGTGAGTGACGGACCCGTGGATTAGAGTGAGTGACGGACCAGTGGATTAGAGTGAGTGACGGACCAGTGGATTAGAGTGAGTGACGAACCAGTGGATTAGAGTGAGTGACAAACCACATGACTAGTGAGCACGGATCAGAGGATTTGAGTGAGTGACGGACCAGAGGATTTGAGTGAGTGACGGGCCGGGGGATTATAATTAATGACGGACCTGGGGATTAGAGTGAGTGGCGGACCAGTGGATCAGAGTGAGTGACCGGTCGAAGAATTATAGTAAGTGACTGACCAGAGGATTAGAGTGAGTTATGGACCAGAGGATTATGGTGAGAGACTGACCAGTGGATTGGAGTGAGTTATGGACCAGAGGATTATGGTGAGAGACGGACCAGTGGATTGGAGTGAATGGCTGACCATTGGATTAGAGTGAGAAGCTGACCATAGGATAAGAGTGAGTGGCGGACCAGTGGATCAGAGTTAGTGACTGGTCATAAAATTAGAGTGAGTGACTGGTCATAGGAGTGGAGTGAGTGACGGACCAGAGGATTAGAGAGAGTCAGAGACCAGTTGATTAGAGGGAATGACGGACTGGGTGATCAAAAAAGTCTCCAACAGAGGGATTAGAGTGAGTGACAGACCGGAGGATAAGAGTGAGTCTTGGACGAGCGGGTTAGAGTGAGTGACGGCCCGGGGGTTCAGAATGAGTCTCGGACTGAGGAATTAGAGTGAATGACGGACCGGAGGATGTGAGTGTGTGGCGGACCAGTGGACTACAGTGAGTGACGGGCTGGTGGATTATTGAGAGTGACAAACCAGGAGATTAGTGTTAGCGACCGACCAGGAATACGAGTGAGTTACAACCCGGGTAAATAGTGTGAGTGAGTAGATTGAGTAGCGGACAAAGGGATTAGCGTGAGTGATGAACCATGGGATTAGGACGGCCCAAGGTATTAGTGATTGATGGACCGAGGGTATTGTGAGGGAGGAGCCGGGCGATTTTAGTGAGTGAGGGCCAGACCGGAGGAACAGAGCAAGTGATGAACTTGGGGGCTAGAGTGTGTATAAGACGGTGGGTTTAGAGTGATAGACATACAGGTATTAACAGGATTGACTGACGGGGCGATAAAAGTGTGTGACGGAACGGGGAATAGCGTGAGCGATGGACCGAGGGATTAGAGTGAGTGACGAAGCGAGGGTTATTTTTAGTGAAGGATCGGCGGATTAGAGTGAGTGACGAACCTGTGGATTAGAGGTAGTGACATCTAGGCAATTAAAGAGTCACGGACTGGGGATTATAGTGAATAACGAGCCAAGGAATTCGAGTGAGTGGTGGACCGATGGATCAATGAAAGTGACGGTCCGCCAGAGGATTTGTGTTGCCGACGGAACGGTAGCTGGTAGTGAGTGACTGACTGGGAGATTAGAGTGAGTGACAAACCGAAGAACTAGAGTGAATGACGGACTGGGAGACAAGAGTGCGTGACGGACAGGGAGGATAGAATGCGTGTTGTACCGGACGATTTGTGCACCTCGTTGCGGTTTATTTTGTAGCTAATATATTCATTCCTTGTCTAACCACCTCTGGCGACATGCCCGATTCGCAGCTGAAGCTTACATGCCCTTTCCTTGCCCTCTCACCAGAGAAGTCATGCCCGACTCGCAGCTGAATGATTGACGAATGACGGATCTGAAGCTTACATGCCCTTTCCTTGCCCTCACACCAGAGGAGACATGCCCTACTCGCAGCTGAAGCTTACATGCCCATCCCTTGCCTTCTCAACAGAGGAGACATGCCCGACTCGAAGCTGAAGCTTACATGCTCTTCTTTTGCCGTCTCCCCAGAGGAGACATGCCCGACTCGTAGCTGAAGCTTACTTTCTCTTCCTTTGCCGTCTCACCAGAGGAGACATTCCAAACTTGTAGCGGAAGCTTACATGCCCTTCCTTTGCCGTCTTACCAGTGGAGACATGCCCGACTCGCAGTTGAAACTTACATGCCCCTTCATTTGCCCTCTCACCAGAGGAGACATGCCCGATTCGCAGCTGAAGCGTGCCGTGGAGGGTGTGGTAATCCAGTGGACGGCGCAGGTGGAGGAGGTCATCCGGGAGGACAGTGATGGAGTAGTGGAGCAGCATCCGCTGCCAGCTGACGAGCTCACATTTTGGCGGCTTAGGAGGAAGAACCTCAGCCACATCGCACGGCAGCTCAAAGACAAAAAAGTAACAAGTTGGCTATATTTATTGGGATTGTCTTCCCTTCCTTCGGACGAAGGGGCTAGGAATCCCGTTCTTTGTAAAACCCTTCCTCAAAGACGGCAAGACGAGCGGAGGGAGGAGAGGCTCACGCCTCTCCGAACCCTATTGTTAGGGCCGCTGAATGTGCGTTGGCTGTAGTACGAATGATGTAAAGAGGAGGGAGATTGGTGAGATGTTTGTGAGGAGGAAGTGTGATGTGTTGGCGCTGAGTGAGACGAAATTGAAAAGTAAGGGAGAATAAGAGTTTGGTGGGGTAAGTGGAAGAAAGTCTGGTGTGCAGGAAGGTTGGGCACGAGAAGCGGTGGTTTTGATACTGAGTGATCGGTTGGCTAGTAGCGTAACCGAGTGGAAGGTGTCCTCAAGATTGATGTGGGTGAAAATTAAGTTAGGCGTAGAAAGATGGGTATTTGTGAGTGCTCACGGACCTGGCAGCAAGAGGAGTGAAGAAGAGAGAGCCATTCTGGGCTAACCTAAGTGAGTGTATAGAAAGTTTTGGAAATTATTTCAACGTAGTTGTACTGGGTGACCTTAATGCCAGAGTTGGAGATGTAGTGGTGAAGAATGTGATAGGAAAGTATGGCGTTCCCGGTAGAAATGACAGTGGAGAAAACCTGATAAGTCTGAGTATGGAGCAGGAGTTGGTGGTCGGGAACAGTTTGTTCAAGAAGCGAGATATCCACAAGTACACATGCGTAAGGATGACCCCATGGTGCAGTGGTGGAGAGCACTGATGGATTTTGTGCGGTATTGAGGAGAGTGGTGGGGAGGCTGTTGGATGTGCGGGTGTTGAGAGGGGAGGGTGGAGTAGTGTCTGACCATCTGCTGGTAAAAGGTGGGTCAAGTGTGGAGCAGAAGTGGAAGGGCAACAAACGAGTGGGAGGAGGAAGAGAGGTAGTGAAAGTGTGTGGACTGAATGTGAGAAGGAGAGCCGAGGAGTTCCAGCAGGCGTTGAGGGAAGAAAATGACAACGTGAGAGAACAGGACCTGAGAGATGTGGAGGAAGAATGGGAGACGTTAAGGGATGCGTTGCTGAGATGTGCGAAGAAGGTGTGTGGTGCGCGCCGTGTGGGCGGGTGCAGGAGGAAAGGCCGCGAGTGGTGGAACGAGGAGGTCAAACTGGCGGTGGCACGGAAAAGAGGTGCGTTTGAGGAGTGGTTTCAGGTGAAGTCGGTGGTGGCTTATGAAAGCTACAAAGAGAGGAGGTACGAGGTGAAGCGGGTGGTGACGAGAGCCAAAAGGGACGCTGATGCCAGGTGGGACAGACGGTTGTGCCAGAATTTTGAGGAGAACAAAAAGATGTTCAGGAAAGAGGTGAAGAGGGTGAGAAAGGAAAAGACCGGAAAGAAGGAAGTGGTGAAAGATGAAAATAGCCAGTTGTTGTTGGAAAGTAGTGATGTACGGAAGAGGTGGGCCGAGTATTTTGATGAGTTGTTGAATGTCGAGGATGACAGAGGCTGACATTGTTGCAGTGGGTGGTGGTGCTCGGATGCCAGTTTTGGGAGAAAGACTTGTAGCGGACATTACCAGAGAAGAGGTGCAGGAGGCGGTGGACGTGATGAAAGCAGGGAAAGCCCCTGGTTTGGATGGCGTTGCGACCGAATGTCTGAAGAAGGGTGGAGTAACGATTGTCGAATGGTTGGTGAAGTTACTGAACTTGTGTTTGGTGGCAGGCGTGGTACCGATTGAGTGGCGCAGTGCCTGCATTCTTCCGCTATATAAGGGCAGAGGAGATAGAAATGCATGCTGCAACTACTGAGGTATCAGTCTGTTATGTGTGTTTGGTAAGTTGTACGGGAGAGTGCTGATCAAGAGGATTAGAGGCTGTACGGACTGCGCAATTGGAGAGGAACAGTGTGGCTTTAGGAGTGGTGGAGGGTGTGCCGATCAGATTTTTCGAGTGAGACAGGTCTGTGAGAAGTACCTTTCCAAAGAAAAGGATATGTTCTGGGCCTTCATGGATCTGGAGAAGGCCTACGGCATGATTGACAGGAAAGCGCTGTGTAGGGTGTTGCGTTTGTAAGGAGTGGGCGGACATCTGTTGAAAGCGGTGCAGAGTTTCTATGTTGGCAGCCGAGCATGTAATAGAGAAAGCGAGGTGAGTGATCGGTTCACAGTGAAAATGGGATGCGTGATGTTTCCCTGGCTGTTCAACCTCTATATGGATGGAGTGGTCAGGGAGGTGAACGCGAGTGTGCTGGGTCGTGGCTTGGAACTGTTGGAAACGAATGGGCGGAGTTGGCAGCTGAGCCAGTTGCTATTTGCTGATGATACGGCTCTGGTTGCGAATTCAGAGGAGAAGCCATGTAGGCTAGTGTCTGAGTTTGGTAGAGTGTGTGAGAGGAGGAAGCTTCGAGTGAACGTGGGTAAGAGTATAGTTACGATATGCTCGAGGACTGTCGATGCGAGCAAAATTAGTGTCACCCTAAATGGAGAGCTCTTGGAGGAAGTTCATTGTTTCAAGTGTCTGGGCTCCCATGTGGAGATAACTGAACTAGTAGAAATTGAAGTGAAGGCGGGAGTGAAGGAGGGGTGTAAAGTGTTGGGTGCACTGAAGAGTGTAAGGAGCTGTAGGGCTTTGAGAATGGAAGCAGAGAAAGGGCTGTATGAGGGTGATGTTGTCTCAACTGTGCTCTACGGAGCTGAGACTTGGGGGGGTGAGAGCAGAGGAGAGAAGAAGGTTGAATGTTATCAAAATGATTTGTTTGAGGAGTATGGCTGGAGTAACGCTGAGAGACCAGATCACAAACGACGTGGTTCGAATCAGAACAGGGATGGGGAAGAAGTTGAAGGACTGAGTGGATTCTCGTGTTCTGAGATGGTTCGGGCACATGGAGAGGATGGATGAAGGGAAATTGGTGAAAAGGTGGATGAATGCGGAGGCGAGTGGTCGCAGGCCTAGAGGTAGACCGAAGTTTGGGTGGATGGATACTGTGAAGCAGGCGTTAGGAAGGAGAGACATGAAATGTGAAGGTGGCGAGAGAGCGTGCAATGAGCAGGCGGGAGTGGAGAATTGTTGTGAATGGTTGATTTTGACTCTGCTCTGATGTGCTTTCCCGCCCTTGGCATCCCGCTGTCGGGATGGTCGTGGGTGAGGGTGAGGGGGGGGGCGGTCATTATGACGCGGCGGGGGTAAACCAGTGAAAACTGTCGGGCCCTGCTGCTGACAACGGATCCTCGTACTGCACTCGTGACCCAGAGTGGATGTTGCGGGGGTACCGGCCAGACCCTTTAGCACAAAAAGGCTAAGTTGTGTGAGTGTGAGCGTATGAGGGTGTGAGGTGCGCCTTGCCGTCAACCACCCCCCTTTCTCTGGGATGCGACCTAGTATCTGTATCTTTCTGTTTTCGTCCCGTTTCTTTCCACTGCAGAACTGAGTATTTCTCCAGTGCAATTGCCTCCTCAAAAAATGTAGTTCTCTTTATCGTGTTTGCTGGCCCAAACCGAACTGAGCCAATTTTTAAACGATATGGCTGTAGTTGCATGAAAGTAATAGATTACCTGTATACTCGTATCTAGTTGCTTAACTTATAACTGTTAAATCTCCATGTAGGCATCCATCCAATCCACGGTAGCAGAAGCAATGATCTCATTGAAGCAGTAGCCTGTTGCTGCATGGAAGGTCTAACCATTGTCCCGGTCCCTGCAGGTGAAGATGATGGCCAACATCCTGGAGGCCACTGAGTCGGCCTACTTCCCCGCCTTTGAGAGGATGCTCAGGAACGTCACGCTTGGTGGGTCGCGCCTTGATATTACGCCTCATAATGACTAATGAGGGTTTGTCGAGCATTCTTGAGGCGCGCCTTGATATTACGCCTGTAATGACAAACCAGGGTTTGACGAACACTCTTGAGGCGCGCCTTGATATTATGCCTCTTAATGACAAACGGCGAACACTCGCGAGGCGCCCCTTGACATTACGCCTCTAATGATAAGCGGGGATTTGACAAGGCCATTATATCAAGCAACGCGTGTGAAGATATTCGATTCACAAACAATGTTTTGCTCGAAGTGTCTCTTTTTCTTGTTGAGCCAATTTTGTTCGGGAGAAGAATAGTATAGGTGTTAGACGGAAACAATCAATTACGATTAAGTTTTTTTTCTATTCGCAAGTTTAAGTGTTCAGCATTAAGTGTGTCCAATGAACATCTATAGCTACTCTAAAATTGAACACAATTATGTTGAATAATTCGTTTTTGCTCACGCTGCCAGAATAGTCAGTTGCGTAGTGCGTTTCCGTCGGTGCTATGTATGGTCGGTTGGTGCTATGTAGCTATGAATGGTCGCGACCATATTTTAGAACTAGGCTGCTAGGGATGCACTAGGCGCAGCTATCGTTAGTTGTAGCCTCGATGCTGGCATTTAAGTTTTTCTCTTTTGAGTTATTTCACATTTTGGTACAGATAAACACAAATTGTGTAAGGGACGAGAACACACTGTTGTCCTTTGCGGTCCGTCTGTCTAATTGTTGCCTTAAGTGTATGTTTTCGATTTCGTCTTGTAGACCTTTGAGATTGTATTTTCAGAAATTGTTATTTCCCATCGTAGGTCCTAGTCTTTTCGTGCAGCGAACAAAAAAAGTATAATTTGGCTCAAATTATTGGTCGAATAAATTGTACCTAGGGAAGATTGAATGGCGTAACTCCCTCGTCAATGTCTGTTAACTCGCCACAATTTGATCAACAGTTTATATGATGCTATGGTCCGGTAAATATGACCAGTCAACATTTCTTAGCTTCTTTCAGCCCCGGCAAGCGTCAAGAAGCCAGCAAGATATTGCTAAGCAAAGGACGTTAAATCTTACACCTCATGAATCCTTCTCAAAACATTCGCTTTCTCGGCAGGCGTCAAAGAGGCTCGAGAGATCGTGCTCCATCTGTCCCCGCTGCTGCCACAGCTAGACAGCTTCTCCAGCAACGAGCTGCCCGACGCCGTGCCCTTGATGCCTCCTCTACTGCACACGATCTGCCTGCTGTGGTCCAGCTGCCCCTATTACCGCAAAGGGGACAGAATCGTCACCCTCTTCAGAGAGATCACCAACCTCCTCATAAACATGGTGCAGACATTAAAACGACAATTGAGAAGTAGACAGGGGTTGGATACTCGCGTTTCTGTAGCAATGCCATTTAAAAACGTGAAGGATTTTCCACTACTTGACGTGGAATCTTTTAGGAACATGGCTGGAGTGATGCTGAGAGACTGGATAAATAACGACGTTGCTCCAATTAGAACGGGGATGGTGAAAAGTTGAAGGAGAGAGTAGATTTGCTTGTTCTGAGATGGTTTGGGCACAGGGTGAGGATGGATGAAAGCGGAGGTGCGTGGAATCAGGTTCAGAGGTAGACCGAAGTTTTGGTGGATGGATGGTGTAAAACCAGCGTTAGTAAAGAGAGACATGAGTTCGGAGGTAACGAGAGAGTGTGCAATGGATAGGCATGGAGAATGGTAGTGAATGAATGGTTTCTTGACGCTGCCCTGGTGTTATTTTTTGGACGTACTATTTTGTTGAATGGGTGGGGGGGGGGCTGCGGTCACTGACGTAGCAGGAGTAAACAGTCACAGTGTCGAACCCTGCTGCTGACACTGACCTCGGACCGCACTCTTGACGCTGAGTGTGTGTTGCGGGGCCTTCAGGCCAAACCCTTTTGCGCTAAAGTGCAAAGTTGTTATATCGTATGAGAGGAGTACGAGGTGCATCTTGCCGTCGGCCACCCACCTCCCTTTCCTTGGGGTTTCGGCCTACTGCCTGCTCTACACCTGTAACATTTATTTAGGTTTATTGATGAGTGGAAAAATTATACTAGTATCACACCACCCCAGATAGTATGTACCAAGTCTTCGTCAGCATGAGTTGTCCTGTAGACGACATTTGCTATTATATATTGTTGGAGGACACTTTATTCTCCATTGATTTAACAAATTGGGTGAGCCGTTTATGATTTTGGTATTTTGTATTCATATTTTCTATTAGGCTTATGATCCTGCCGCCGTAATCCCTGAGTATCGTAAGACGCAACTAATAGACAAGCCCTGTGGCGGGAGATTTAGATTTTTGCTACCGGAGCCTCGTGCGTGTCGTAGAAGGCAACTAATAGGGACGGAGCGAAGGGCTAGGGATCCCTCCCTCTTACTAATATCGCGGAGCGATATTAGTAAGGCCTTCGACACAGTTCCAAGACACGTCCTCATAAACTAAATACTCAACCCCCCCATCCATCCAAATTACAAGGAGTGGCTTGCTAATTTCTTCTTCGGTAGACATGCAAACACTGTCTTTAACAATAAGCCTTCTCGAATCCGCTACTTCCCTAATGGTGTCCCACAGGGATCTGTGCTTTCCCCCTCCTTTTTCAATGCCTTTATGCACGACCTGCTCATTCCAACAGTACCCAATATCTTCATCAGCGCATACGCGGACGATCTCACAATAATCACACAATAGCTGCACACCTCTGGCAGTACCTAAACTCCCTTGAAGACTGTGCTGGACAACAGAATGAAGGTGTCCGAAAGCAAGTTGTCCCTCACACACTCCGGACAACAGTGAACTCCTCATCCACCCCCATGTCACGCTCAACAACTCCCCCATTTCCCACAGCCCCACTACAACCATCCATGGAGTAATTTATGACACGAGGATGACTTTCGAGCCTCACTCAATCAACATCGGCACCAAAACCAGAACCAGACTGAACGTGTCTCAGGTGCTCACCACAACCTCTTACGGTCACTCCAAAAAATCAATTAAAACACTACACAAACTATTCATCAGGGGCCAAAATCTCCTACGCAAACACCGCTTGATCTTCGGACCTTGTACCCACACACATTAACTCCCTGCAAAGGATACAGAACGCGGCCTTGCGCATAGCAACGGTCTGTGCGAGTAATAAAAGACCACACTCATTCATAACGTGTGAGTAATAAGAGGCGACACCCACACACCAATTCCGACCTTGTATGAAGAAACCAAGGTCCTCCCTCTCAGGCATCATCTTGATATGAGAGGGACCCATTTTTTCAACATGATTTCAGACCTGGCACACCCCTGCCTCAACCTACTGAACCCTCGTCCAACCAACCGACACCTACGTAACACACTGCAACACACTTCGGCTCCCTTTATGCGACCATTCCTGAACCTACAAATTACACATCTATGCACAAACAGATGTACACTGTACAGCTCTGGCATTAGATGAAAACAGAGTCAACAAGATCTTGCAGAACCACCCGCCTGGAGTGGACGTGGAGGAGTTGGGGTTGCCCAGGGGTGTCACTGCCCGCACTGCAGCCTGTCAAGGCTGCAGTACTGGTACCACACGGCCCCACAGCATAGACTGGGAAATGTCCCTTCCGATCTCTGCTTACGGTGCCGGGGTTCACTTGATTCGTCGCTAAATGTGCGAGGTTGTAGTGCAAATGAAATGAAGCAAAGAGCGAAGTTGAAAGACACTGCTAAATGTGAGTTTGGCGTGGTAAGTGAAAGCAACTCGGGGTGGAGGTAGGTTGGGCACGAGAATGAATGAGGTTGAAATCGAGTGATCGATTGGCTAGTAACGTTACCGAGTGGAAGGAGGTGTCCTCTAGACTGATGTGGGTGAAAGTTAAGTTAGGTAGCTATATATAGATGGAAGTTTGAGAGTGTTTACGGACGTGGTAGCGAGAGGAATGAGGAGGAAAGAGAAATTTTGGACTGACCTTAGTGACTGAATTGAGAGTTTGGAGGTCAACAGAGTGTACCTAAAAGGCAAAAGTGAGAAATCTAGAGTTGGAGGTATGGCTTTCCCAGCATAAATGACTGTGGAGAGAATCTGATATGTTTGTGCACGTATCAGGAGCTGGTGGTTGGAAACAGCTTGTTCACAAAGCGATATATCTACTAGTAGCTACACACGGATAAGGATGGCCCATGGTGCAGTGGTGAAGTGAGCGCTGACGGACTATGTGCTGATTTCAAAGATAATGGTGGGGAGGCTGCGGAATGAGCAGATGTTGAGAGGGGAGGGTGGATGAATGTCTGATAATCTCCTGGTGGAAAGAAGATTGAGAGTGGAGCAGTGGTGGAAGACGAACAATAGAGTGGAAGGGAGAAGAGTAGGTAGTGATGATATACAGATACAGACACTAGGCCGCATCCCACAGAAAGGGGGCTGGCCGACGGCAAGGCGCACCTCACACCCTCATACGCTCACACTCACACAACTTAGCCCTTTTGTGCTAGAGGGTCCGGCCGGTACCCCCTCAACATACACTCTGGGTCACGAGTGCAGTCCGAGGATCCGTCGTCAGCAGCAGGGCCCGGCAGTTTTCACTGGTTTACCCCTGCCGCGTCTTGATGGCCGGGCCTCCCCTTCCACCCACGACCATCCCGGCAGCGGTATGCCAAGGGAGGGAAACACATCAGAGCAGCGTCAAAATCAACTATTCACAACCATGCTTGGGGTGGATGGATGCTTATTCATTTTATAGATCATTAACACTTTATTTTAGTATTTTATTATTTCTTCTTGCTTGGGCTCTATTATTAGTCTCTGCCCTTTTTTGATGGTGATAAATTTTGAATTTGTTATCATTATTATTATATGTAACGAGGTTGGTTGAGAGAAGGTAACCCAGGGAGAGGAGGTACTCGTGGGATCCGCGGGACTCGAGGACCCGGGGTTTCGGGAACCAGAGGGACTTGGGAGACCAGGTGGATTTGGGGTGGTCCACTTGGATCTTTCTGGGGCCTTTTGGGACTCCCTTGAGACCCTTTGGGAGCCTTTTAAGAAACTGGGGGACCCTAAAGAGGCTCCTCTGAATCCTGGAACCTCTGCTCCCCCCTCCCAGCGCTGTAAAACCCTTACACAGAAAAATGTTTGTGCGATGGATGAGTA
>SDVV010025403.1:0-12428 GCA_016164225.1 Gammarus roeselii | reverse complement strand
TAAATGAATAAATTGTATTTATACAACTAAACCGCGTAGCTGTAAATATTGTGTTGTGTTGCGTTGCTTTCGGAGCTGAATTTGCCCGTGTAGCCACTGACGTTATACGAATCTTGATGCTACCTGTATGCACTAGGGTGCGTACATATCTCACTTAATGATCTAAAAGATTGGAAGCGGAGGTCCGTTTCGAGTAAGCGTTTTTTCTTTTGCGCACCAGCGTGCGTCTGTTATTGCTAAAAACTTTCACTTTTTTCTAACGTTGAAAGCGTTGTTTTGTTTTTTCCTCGCACACTTAGGCGTGCGAGCCTGCTTTAATCAATGATCGTCGAGCCCTACGGGGGAGCCTATTATGACTGGTGGAAATGAGGATCAAATCAAATCAAAATCCACTAGTTCAGTCTTCTCCACATAGGAGCCCAAATACTTGAAACACTGAACTTCTTCCAACAACTCTCCATTTAGGAGGACACTAATTCTGTTGCATCGACAGTCCTCGAGCATCTCATCACTTTTACCCACGTTCACTCGAAGCTTCCTCCTCTCACACACTCTACCAAACTCAGACACTAGCCTTCATAGCCTCTCCTCTGAATCCGCCACCAGCGCCGTGTCAACCGCAAACAGCAACTGGCTCACCTGCCAACTCCGCCCATTCGCTTCCAACAGCTCCAAGCCCCGACCCAGCACACTCGCGTTCACCTCACTAACACCTCCGTCTATATAGAGATTGAACAGCCAGGGAGACATCACGCAGCCTTGTCTCAGACCCACTTTCACTGTGAACCAATCACTCACCTCACTTCCCACTCTGACACATGCTTGACTGCCAACAGAGAAACTCTGCTCCGCTTTCAACAGCTTTCCGCCCACTCTATACAAACGCAACACCCTCCACAGCGCTTCCCTGTCAATCCTGTCGTATGCCTTTTCCAGATCCATGAAGGCCCAGAACAAGTCCTTTCCCTTTGCAAGGTACTTCTCACAGACCTGTCTCACAGCAAAAATCTGATTGACACTCCTAAAGCCACATTGTTCCGTTTCAACTACGCAATCCGCACATTCTCTAATCCTTTTGATCAGCACTCTCCTATACAACTTTCCAACCACACACAACAAACTGATACCTCTTGAGTTGCAGCATTCATTTCTATCTTCTTTGCCCTTATACAGCGGAGCAATGCAGGCACTGCGCCATTCAATTGGTACCACGCCCGCCACAAAACAAATGTTCAGTGGCCTCACCAGCCATTCGACAATTGTTATTCCACTCTTTTTCGATTATTCATTCGCAATGCCGTCCAAGCCAGGGGCATTCATCCCCTTCACTGCCTTCTGCGCCTCTTCCCTAGTAATGTCCGCAACAAGTCTCTCTCCATAAACTGACATCCGCGCACCACCAACCTACAACAACAATGTCACCCTTTCTATCATCATAGACATTAAACAATTTCTCAGAAAAATCGACCCACCTTTTCTGTTTTCGTCTTTCACTGCCTCCTCTTTTCCGGTCTCCCTTTCTCACTCTCTTAACCTCTTTCCAGAACATCTTCTTGTTTTCCTCAAAATTCTGGCACAACCCTCTGCCTCACCTGGCATCAGCGTCCCTTTTGGTTCTCCTCACCACTCTCTTTACCTCCTTCCTCTTCTCCTTATAGTTGTCATAGGCACCACCGACTTTGCCTGCAACCACTCCTCAAAAATTGTTCTCTTCTGCGCCACCGCCAGTTTGATTTCCCCGTTCTACCACTTGCAGCCCTTCGGTCTGCACCCGCCCACACGTCGCACACCACACACATTTTTCGAACATCTCAACAAGGCATCTCTAATTGTCTCACATTTTTCCTCCATACCTGCAGGTCCTGCCTTCTCACGTTGTCAAATTCCTCCCTCAACGCCTGCTGGAACTCCTCCGCTCTGCTTTTCTCATTTAGCTAACTCCCTTCCACTACCTCTCTTCCTCCTCCCATTCTTTTGTTCCCCTTCCACCTATACTCCACTCCTATTCTTCCTTACACAAGCAGATGGTCAGACACTCCTCCAACCTCTCCTCTCAACACCCGCACATCCAACAGCCTCCCCACCACTCTCTCCTCGAAATCAGCACAAAATCCATCAGCGCTCTCTTCACCACTGCACCATTTGCCATCCTTACCCATGTGTACCTGTAGATATTTTGCTTCTTGAACAGGTTGTTTCCGACGACCAGCTCCTGCTCCATGCGTAAGCCTATGAGGTCTTCTCCACTGTCATTCTTTCCAAGAGACACCATACTTCCCGAGCACATTATCCACTACTGCATCTCACTCTCGCATTAAGGTCGCCCAGTACAACCACGTTGAATTGACTTCCAAAACTCTTAAAACACTTGCTCAGGTCAGTCCAAAATTGCTCCCTCTCCTCCTCACTCCTCTTGCTACCAGGTCTGTATGCATTCACAAATCCCCATTTTTCTACTCCAAACTTTACTTTCACCCACATCAATCTTGAGGACACCTCTCTCCACTCGGTAATGCTACTAGCCAGTCGATCATTCCATAACAACACCACACCTTCTCGTGCCCAACCTTCATCTTCACCTGACTTCCTTCCACTTACCACTCCGAACTCACACTCGCCCTTACCCTTCAACTTGGTCTCACTCAATGCCAACATATCTAACTTCCTCCTCACAACATCTCAACCAATCTCTCGCATCTTTGCTTCATTTGTTCTACAACCACGCACATTCAGCGACCCTAACAATAGGGTTCGGAGAGGCGTGAGCCTCTCCTTCCTCCCATCGTCTTGCCGTCTTTTAGGGAGAATTTTTACAGAGGAGAGGACTCCTAGCCCCCTCGCCCCGCCCCTTATTAGTCGCCTCTTATGACACGCAGGGGTTGCGGTAGCACTATTCTAAGCCCCGGCAACATGACTCCCCTGCCCAAGTGACTTGTAATAACTATTGAGGGTAGGTGGAACTGCATGCAAGGTAGCTGTTCTTCATCGTGTTGATCTACTGTATTAAAGTCGAATTACAGAACATGCTTGCTATGTGTTGGAAAGCATTGCATTCATGAACCATCAAACTACAAACTGTGGTTGAGTATTGGATATACTCTAATGTAGCTCAATCTTGGACGTAGAGTAGACTCGAGTCACTCCACACAGTCTTGCTGCTTTATGGGTTGCTACTAGTATTATCAACATAAACAAAGCATGCAAACTGTGTGCAAGCAAAACATTGGTGCCTGACTGGTACCCAATCACTGCTCGTACATTACATGTCATTGGGAAATTTCGTGAGGACACTCTATAAAGCTGTGGTTTGATGAAGGTTGTTAACATGTCCGCATTGCTGCCACAGGACAAATCGCCTACCTCCGTGAGGAAGAGAACCTGCCAGCACGGGCGGGTGCCATCGCAGCGGGCGGCCTGGTGGGTTTGCTGCTGGGGGTCAGGGGACGGATCATCAAGAAGCTGCTCTACACCTCCGTGGGGGCGGGCGGTCAGTGCAGGGGTGGAAGAACGCCTGTTTTGTAAGGTTTAGGCAGATGTTGCAACGAGATAATGCTTCTTGCACTGTAGCTATCTGTGATGTGATCGAAAAAGTAAAATCTGTTGCCTTGAAGAGTTTTTTAAGATGTGTTATATTTGTTAGGGTAATTTGTTGGAGTCACTTGCCAAATATATATTATCATTGCTGGTGCCTCTGCATGCCTCACTTAGTTACACTGGTTTAGAGCAATTGTTTTTCCTAACATATATTTCGATTTATTGTATATCTTCAGTTCCCATACAAAAGGAGCAACCAATTTATCTAGTTTATCTGTATGAAATAGGTATTCCTGTAGCATCAGTTAATTTTTCTCACAGGAAATCTGTATTCTAGTACCTAAATATCACCATTGAGACAGCATCACATTTGACCAAGGTTGAGGGTGAGCAGGAGCAGTTTAGCTCACTATAGGGCCCTGCGTTGAAGACGAGCCCATTAAATTCATTAGTGGAATCACTGCCTCTAAATAGAAAAACTCATTGCTTGCATATGTGGTTAGCCTATGCAATGTTTAAAGATTTTTTTAATGTTTTTATTGTGCTTTAATTATTCCAAATGATGTAGCTCTGAAGAAAACTACATTCTGCTCCTGTATGGTTATCACTTGTTCATGTGACCATTGATAATCTCCTCTTCGGAAATGTCAATATTCCAACCAAATGACGGAAATGTTACTTCTGACACTGCAGCACTGATTTTTGCAATATATTTTTGCAGCAACTCGATTAATGCGCGGGAATTGATGTATGTAAACATGAAGGCTAACTTCATCAAACCAACTAAATTTTATGGACAATGCTGTGCCCTTTAACCTGCTTTGATTTTACTTTTAAT
Source organism: Gammarus roeselii (assembly GCA_016164225.1). Classification (NCBI taxonomy): domain Eukaryota; kingdom Metazoa; phylum Arthropoda; class Malacostraca; order Amphipoda; family Gammaridae; genus Gammarus; species Gammarus roeselii. Next base: position 8,056 of record SDVV010025403.1, on the reverse strand, counting down.
GTCATACATTTTATTTTTTAACACCTCTTTATCACATATTGATGAATACAATAATTTCAATTGATTTTAAGTCTGAATAAACTGTGACCCATGTGATAACCTTTCTTGTGGACCATACATAGTGCTTTTAACTGGGAACAAACCTTCATCTCAAGTTCTCCTAAAAGTTAGTCACTGTACATCCTTCCATCGCCTTTTTGCGCACGTCTGTACTGCTCTACTGATGAAATAGCTTGAGTGAAACCATCAACTGTCGCGTCTGACTCACCTGTCTTCTGTCCACAGCTACTGGAGCAGTGTTGTACCCAGAGTACTGTAAACTGTACTCCCAAGATCTGTGGCACAATGCTAACACCTATGCCACAGTGGCATACAACTTCTTTGTGGGAGGTGAGTGCAACTGCTCTCTTTTGTGAAAAATGTGGGAGAAATTAGTAAGTCATTATGGAGCAAAGTATGCTGCGAAATGCTGTGTCTATTGCAACTGGTTGGCACACCAAGACTTTTATGTACAATAAAATGCATCCATTTGCATCCTGGTGGGCAACTTGGAAAAAAAAATGTTCCTGCCTTATTGCTATTATCCAACATTCAACTGGAACAAACCCTTCTGCTCGGAGTTTAGTTCGTCTGGTGGCAGATTCTGAAAAGTTGTGTAGGCTAGTGTTGGATTTTGGAAGAGAGTGTGGGAGTGGAAAGCTGCAAGTTACTTATTACAAAAGTGATGTGATGAAATGATGATATTGCACTAAAGTAGTGTCTCTCTAAATGGAGAGATGGAGAAAGTTCAGTGTTTTTAGTATGTACCTGGGTTCTCGTGCGGAGAAGACAAACATAAAATGATGAGTGAAGGAAGAGTGTTATGTGTTGGATACGCTGAAGAGTGTAATGAGCTGTAGGACATCGGGTAGGGAAGCGAAGAACGGGGTTGCATGAGGAGGTAGTTGTTCTAATTGTGCTCTACGTGCTTGAGGTGGGGGGTGATGGCAAAAGAGAGAAGGTTGTGTTTTCAAGTTGAAATGTTTGAGAATTGTGACTGGCGTGATAGTTAGGATCTCTAATGAAGTTGTCAGAAATAGAACGTTGATGATTAAGAAGTTGAAAAATAGGGTAGATTCACATACCGTGAGGAGGTTCAGACACATAGTGAGAATGAAAGATAGAGATTTCGTAAAAATGGTGATGGAAGCAGAGCTGTTTGGGTATATGACTAGAGGGAGACCCAAGTTTGGATGGATGGTGTGAAGCAGGCTTCAGGAGGATACTCGACATCAGTGACAGAAAGCCTGCAATGGTATTTGACTAGAGGGAGACCCAAGTTTGGATGGATGGTGTGAAGCAGGCTTTAGGAGGATACTCGACATCAGTGACAGAAAGCCTGCAATGGACAGGCGTGACTGGAAAATTATTGTGAATAGATGAGTTTTGACGCAGGCGCTCTCCCGCCCTTGGCGTCTCGTCAAGAAACTGTATGGATGTGGGTGGAAGGGGCTGTCAAATAAGACATAGAAAGAATAAACACGGAGAGGCTTTCCGACCTTGATGCTGACAGTGCTCGGCCCTCACTCCTGACCAGATCAAAGTATGTATTCCAGAGTCCTGGCCGAACCCATTGCATCCAAAGGGCTGAGTTTTGATATTTGCGTCAGTAAAGAGGGTAAGGTGCGTCCTCCCGTCGGCCACTCCCTACTTCTGGGAATTCATCATTGCGTCTGTATCTTTTTGGTTTAATTTGTCTCGGAATAGGCTATTATCGGTTGGTTCCTGTTGATTCAGGACCTCGTTTCCTGGCACCACTACCAACTTGTTTTACTGGCGATAAAGATTTCTCTCTGTTGCATCACTCTCACCTCATGAATACTTCATGAATATTTTAGTAATGCATTGAAATTTCTATTCCTGATACGTGTGCACGAATCTCAGGTAATGCTGTAGGTACACACCATGCATCACAATGACCTTCCTTTGCTGTTGCGATATTATTTATGCCATGCTTGTTTTGTAATTGTGGGGCCAACTTAATTTCTTGAGCTTTTGCTCCGTTTTCTAAATTATAATTCTAAGCTGACCTGTACTGCACGCAGTGTTGCTTTTTTTTATTCAAGAACGTTTTATTGTTTTTTATTTGCTCCAAACGTGAGTTAGTTCCAACACTCGGGCTGTCTTTCATAACTTGCATGCAATTGCTTTAGAAACTGGATGGTTTCATTTGATTTTGGTGCATAAAACGTATTAGAATAGCCGACAATCTCCCTACAATTTACACGTCCCATTTACGCAAAGGTACCTACAGTCTTGTAATGCTGGAACTGATTAGAAACCTCTAACAGTAAATGCAGTACACATACGTCTCTTGAAATCTGCATGGTATGCTAAATCTTGATTGTTTTACTACCTGGTCAAGGTAAGCTCGAACCTACAACTTTCAACTTCACCCCGTATGTAAATTTCAAGGCGATGTCGATAGACGGTCCCATCCGCCACCGAGCTGGTAGTCGCCAATTTACTTACGTTTGTTTCGGTCGATAATTTGAAACCTGTTCAAGTACATTATTCATAAAATGGCAAAACCCTAAAAACCTATTGTTCCTTCAAAAGCTGAGGTCAAACAAATAGCTAGTTGAATGCTGGTTTGAAAGGCTGAAACCCATTAATAAATAGTTCATAGATTTGGTGTATTAATTGTCAGTTAGTTATCACTTTTTTTTAACTTCTGTCAACTTGTGTATGTGTGTGGCCTTATATTAACAACATAGCATTCATGTTCTGCTATTCATTTTATACGAAGAAGAACACCAATTTTTGTAGGTCAGTGAAGTATGTTGACAGTTGTAGCCTAGCTTATCATTTCATCTAGTTTTTGCGCAAGCTGTTCAATAATGCCACACAAGCGTTTTCTTACTGTTTCCATCCTTATTCTCTCCTAACTTTGGACGCTGCGGCCGCCTCCTGCAGTGAAGCCCCAAGTGAACGGCTCCGGATCTGGCAGTCAAGAGACTGCACCGATAGCTCCTGTAGATAGCGGCAAGAGCAAGAGCCTTGACGCAATAAGTATGGAGGTAAGCAATCCTTACCCATCCTTGCTCACGCTCCCTTACACGACGCTCTTCCGGAAGCAGGAGTCATCTCTCACCCTCCTTCCCATAGAGGAATTCTCGAAGGTGGTTCAAAAGTCAGGACCGAGTGATGCTTCATTTGATCGGATGGCAGAGGATGCCAGCCAGGTGTCGATGCTTGGTTTTAGACTACTGGAGTCCGAGAAGCAAGTGACGGGAGGTGCTCTTAGTGGGTTCGGCTCGGTGGCGCAAGAAGATTCAGACGAATGTAAAAAATGTGGAAAGAAGAAAAGAGCACATAAGCAGAAGTTTGATGACAGTGAAGTAACAAAGCTAAGCTCGACTTCCCCTCTTATGGTCGATGTTATACCATTAAGTGTTCCTGTTGTGGAAAACAATATCGAAACTTCCAAAAAAGGTATTGTGGACAAGATTGCATCGGTTTCAAAAGAAACTGCTGAATTCATCAATGAGCTGAGAACGGAAACTGAATTTGTTGCGGAAGTGTCCGATAAAGTGATTGTAGGAGCCGAAACGGTGCACAAAGTGTTAGAGAGTGTCGAAGCGGTAGCAAGTTTGGTTCCAGTTATAGGGCTTGATGTAGCTGCTACGACAAAATGTGTTGCCGGGGAAGCCGGGATTTTAGTGAAGGTGGCAAGCGAAGTAAAGCAGGTAGCTGAAAAAGCAGAAACGGTTTTGGATACAGCAGAGAAACTGGCAGTGGACGTTGAGAGCCTTACAGAAAAAGTGTCTGATCTTCATGGAGACCTCCAGATGGCAAAGGAAGCTGAGGCTGAAGCGTCCAACAAAGGGGCTGTGGAGGAGCTTGAGGCCGTTGCTGGAAAAGTCAGTAAAGTGGTTGATGTGGTCAAGACAGGGATGGAATTAGTATCAGAAGTATCTGATAAAGTAGAAGCTGAATCTAAAGTGGTAGAGAAGTTTGCGGAGACCTTAGAAAAGTCAGATAGATTGCCTCAGGTTGTTGCTGCGGGAGTGGCTATTGTGGCTAAAGAAGCTGCACTCGTAGCAGGAATCGCTGGTGAGGTAAACCAGGCAGCGGAAAAAGCAGAGAAAATTCTGGATTCATTAGCCGAAGTGGTTGAGAAGGTTGAGTCCTTGGTAGAAAAAGTTTCCATTCATGAGGAACCTGTGCCAGCAGCAGCTGGCAAAAATGTAATGCTTCAATCTGAAACCAGCGTGGTCTCGACTGCAGATGCACAATATGAAGCAAACAGTCGGCGTTCCATATTTGACACACTAACCTCTTTCATTAGTTCTAAGAGCGCAACTGAGTCCGTTCCTTCAAAGTTCATCGATTCTTTGGCGTCCCAGCAGCTGAAGACCGACCAAAGAAGCTCTGAAGTGGCCAGCGACAGCATCGCTCCCTCCCAAGGACCCCCTGCTGATACAAATATAGACGTATCTTTGGAAGCCAAAATCGAAACTCCTATAGACATCGATGCAAGTGAACCTCCCTGTGTAGATGAGAATCACGCTACGCTTCTAGGGGAAACTCTTCATGAGCGTGTCAACAAATTGGACGTAGTACAAGATACTAAAGGTGAAGAGATCTTAGCTGCAGAGACTATAAACACGGCGAACACAAAAGTAGAACCCGGAGGTGCAATAACTCTGAATAGCACAACTGCAAGTCTAAAAAGTACTGTTGATACTGAAACGAGCTCCAAAGAAACTCAAGATGATGATAAGTCAGTAGATCAGTCAGAAATAGAAACTAAAACTAATATTTTGAGGAATGATGCTAACATCCAAGACATTTCTACAAATGAGTTGGAGGAATTTTCTGAAAAGAAATCATTGTTTAGAAGACTATCGGACCTTTTTGGTATCAAAGAACCCGAGAGAGTTCAACAAAACGAGACGCGAGTGAGTCCACTTCCTGTCTCTTCTGAAGCGGCGGCCAGCGACGGTCAGAAGCCCAAGGTTGATGTAACCGAACCAGGTGAAGAGAATAATCAGTCGTCTATTGCTACACCAACTTCGGAATTTTCTTCACAGAAGAATTCTCATGCAACCCCGCTGCAGTCTCAATCATATGTATTGCCAACACCCAATTCACAAACCACGCAAGTGTCTGGTGCTGAAGCTCTCAGTGCAACTCCACTTCTTGAAACATCGGCGTCTTTTTCAGAAATAGTCGAGGAAGGGACAGCTCAGACTAGACCTACTATTCCTAAGACGGAATCCTCGCTGGAAACTGCTCTTCCAGAAACTGTTGGCACTCAGGAAATTACTCATTCAGCATCAATTGTCACCAAGGAAACTGCTCTTACAGAAGCAGTCGCCCCCAAGGAAACTGCTCTCGCAGAAACCATTGCCACCCAGGGAACTGCTCTCCTAGAAGCAGTACCCGCCCAAGAAACGGCTCTCCCAGAAACAATTGCCACCCTTCTAACTACTCTCCCAGAAGCAGTTACCGCCCAAGAAACAGCTCTCCCAGAAACAGGTGCCACCCAGAAAATTGCTCTTACAAAAACAATTGCCCTCCAGGGAACTGCTCTTCTAGAAATAGTCACTGTCCAGGAAACTGCTCATCTAGAAAATGGCTGCCAGGAAAAGTTCAACCAAGGATCAGCTGTTCCCGAAACAGTCCCACTAGATTATACACTTCCTAAAATAGTTTCACATGAATCAACTGCTCCCCAGGCTATTCCCAATACTGAAGAATCCGAGTCTCCGCACGTTGTAGCCACTACAACTCATGCCGATCAGGCAGCAGCAGTACCGTACAAGCCTGACGTGACCATCACTCAGTCAGAGAAGATTGTTATTGTGTCTTCGGAAGCGAGCAGCCTGGTCCTCCCTGCCGAGGCTGATGCCGCAGAACTTGTGATCGTAGCACCGTTAGTGCGGCAGATGGACGGTTACACCATCGTCGAGACTCAAGGAACTACAGAAGATATTACATACACTCTCGAGGATGAAGCTGCTGCCGACTTCGAGGTGACCAAGACAATCAAGTCGGCTGGTACAATCGATCCTTCCAAGCCTGGACTATATTCATATACCAACGAGTCTTCAAAGATTAACCTGCCCACATCAGCCGAGACAAAGCTGTTGGCTTCCTCTGCCGACATTGTTTCACAGAGCACGATGGTAACTGGATGCTACTGCTCTTAGTTGCTGAGAGTCCGCTTGAGTTGCTTTCCTATGTAACGTAGCTCATGTGGTGTCAACTAACCTGTTGGGTCTCCCTATCGTGCCATTGTTTGCATTAAAAACGTCGCCGTGTTGGGGGGCTCTGCTGACTTGTCATGCTTACGTAGCGTGGGTTCACACGGAGACGGTTTGTGCTTTTGATTGAAACTTTTTACCACGTGGCAGCTTTATATAGGTTGTTCGTTTAGAACAGCCAATTGGAGGCTGCAACCTGGCTATTTTTTCCGTTACGGGCATCAACTGTCTGCTGTGCGAGTCTGCTCTTACTCTTAACATATTTATTCTTCGCATGGGTCTTCATCAGGTGTGTTCTCCTTAATTAAGTGTGGCTGTTACTAACCTATTATCTAAGGTTATTTTTAAGTGTGGCTCAAGAATTGAACCACCGTGTTTATTGAGACTATTTCCATTTGTGAATGAACGTTTAATTAGCTCCGTGTTTGTATACCCAATTCTATTGAACACGCGCTGCTAGTAGCTACATCTCCTGCCAATTTTTCTACCTGTTCTTCAAACTAGTGGCAATGACCACTAATTACTTCATGTTGCTGCTCATTTACTTTCATTTTGCTTCTAGCGGGCTCTAACTGGTTTTAAATCGGCATTTGTTATTGATACCCTCAAGTGTCTTTCTAGATAATCTCAATTTCGATTGATGTATGAGGGGGTAATTGTCCCGACTAAGTTCTGAGGCGCGAGGTGGAAGATAGAAAAAGATTAATGTCGTCAAAATTGAGTGTTTCAGTGCTATGGCCGTCAGGACGCAGAGGGAAAGGATCAATAATGACAAAACGGGGATTGTGAGAATGTTATATGGACGTGTTTGGGGTGAGGATGGATGATGGGAGGTTAGTGACCGTACAAAGCGTGATGAAACCAGAGGTGAACCGAAGTAGGCCTAGAGGTTAATCAAAGTTTAGATGGATGGATGGCGGAAAGTAGGCTTCAGGAAGGAGAGAAACCAGTGTGGTGGTAGCGAGAGAGCGTGCAATGGATAGGCGTGACGCGGCACTGATGCGCTTTCCCGCCCTTGGCGTCTTATCGAAAAACATAATGAACATGGATGTGGAAAGACCCGGTAATTATGAAGAAGCAGGGTAAAGCAGGAGAAACGTGTCCCTGCCGCTAACACTGACATCGCTTCTAATTTCTCACCCGAAGTGTGTCGCGGTATCCTGACCGATCCCTTTAGCGGTAAGAGGCAAAGTCTTGGGCCGCATCACCCATCTGCGGGATGCGGCCTTGCGTCTGTATCTATTCATTCAAATTCTGTTCAGTTTTATAATTTTGATTAACCCTCTTAGCCCGTGCATGGCTTCCTGATTGACTGAATCATGCAAACTAACTACAAGATTGGGGACCGAACCTCTTCCATCCTCCTTTCAGGTTACAGATACAGACACTAGGCCGCATCCCCCAGAAAGGGGGGTGGTCGACGGCAAGGCGCAACTCACACCCTCATACGCTCACACTCACACAACTTAGCCCTTTTGTGCTAAAGGGTCCGGCCGGTAGCCCCTCAACTTACACTCTGGGTCCCGAATGCACCAAGGAACCGTCGTCAGCAGCAGGGCCCGACAGTTTTCACTGGTTTACCCCCACCGAGTCATAATGGTCGGGGCCCCCCCACCCACGACCATCCCGACAGCGGGATGCCAAGGGCGGGAAAGCACATCAGAGCAGCGTCAAAATCAACCATTCACAACCATTCTCCACTCACGCCTGTTCATTGCACGCTCTCTCGCCACCTCCACATTCATGTCTCTTCTTCCCAACGCCTGCTTCAGACCATCCATCCACCCAAACTTCGGTCTACCTCT
>SDVV010025402.1:0-12428 GCA_016164225.1 Gammarus roeselii | reverse complement strand
ACCGCGGCCACCAGAACCGCCACCGCGGCCACCAGAACCGCCACCGCGGCCACCAGAACCGCCACCGCGGCCACCAGAACCGCCACCGCGGCCACCACCAGGTGCACGCCGGTTCGCTGCCGCTGCCCCACTGCCAACAGCAGCCTTTCTCGCAATAATCTCCTGTCGCTGTGTGTAGGTCAAGTATCTCTGTATGTAAACTAATCTGAACTCATACAAGAATCTTGACTTTGTTAGCACTATCCAGCAGCATCCTTCTCCGACCACAATCCAGGACTTTAGCTCCTAGCAAGTTGGTTACACAATTGTTCGCAAGTCCACTGAGCTTAACTTTCTCGATGTCCAGAGCCAAGCAAACTTCGTCAATTTTCTCCTTCACAACCTCGGCACTGCCAGCCTGGAAACTTCTGAGGACAATCGAATCCTTGCGGCGTTTCTGTTCGCGCAATTCTCTTGATAATACAAAAATCCCCTCCCTAGAAACAGGTGTTTCGTAGGCCGTGGACCTATCATGTGGCTTGTTAACAAAACGACCGCCAGATGCTGATTCAAACATTCCTGACATCTCCTTGGCTCTTTGGTAAGAGATCCAACAACAACCAACAACTGATCGAAAGCCGACACACATCCAGTTTCCTCACAAAAAAACACAAGCAGCTCCGGTTCTACCTGAACATCTACACCTACAACAAAAATACTGATCAGCACACCCAGTAATCTTCTAGAGACAACTGACAACATCCTCATCAACTCGAAACACATCAGCGTAAAAGTTCCCACAGCAGACCGAACAAGAAACAAAGCAACCCAACAGAACTGCATCACAGAAAGAACAGTGCACATCTCCGCCAGGCGGCCTATGAACCGCTGAGTCCCCGCCAGCTGCCGGCGCATCAACAGCCAGCCCACCCTTCCCAGTCATGCCCCCAGACTTACAGGCCACTGCTGCCTCATATTTCAGGGACTGCAAAGGTGTACGAGGGAAGCCTCTGCCAATGCTGTCTTTCAATGAACTTCCGCCGCTGAGATGCTGCCACCACCGTAAGACTCCAGCGATGCCACAAATAATGCAACTGAGCCAACAGACTCGTGTCCCGACTGGCTAGCATCTGACACCTCAGACATTTCATCAAACCGGATGCGAAAGCTTTCCATCGAGATCCACTCGTCTTTGAATGCTCTTCCATCCTTTGTAATGAACTTTGCCTTTCTCTTCTTCTTCCTTCACCTCAACCACCTTACAATCGTACCATCTTGACATCTTTTCTGTCTCTCACCCTCGCCTCATCACCAACACCTGTTTTAGGTCCCAGCTCACCAGCCTGCCGAAATATGCAATTCTGTATGGAACAGTTAGTAATTGACACGGGAACATGAACGGTGAAGAAGTAAGATGATAGGGCAGATGCACGTGTCCTGACGTGCATTGGGTACCGGGTGAGAGAGAGAGGGGAGGAGTGTGAGGCCAAGTAGTAGACCGAAGTTTGGGACGCAGACAGAAGTTTGGCGTGAACCAGACTTTATGGAGGAGAGACATCAGTGTGAAGGTAGCGAGAGAGCGTGTAATGGATCGGCGCAAGATGAGAACGGTCGAGTTCTGATGAACGTGGTGAATGGTTGAGTTCTGACACCGCCATGATGCGATTTCAGACCCTTATCGTTTCGTTGAGAATCTGGATGGAAGGTAAGGGAGGGCCCCAAAATTATGACGAAGCAGCGGTAAACCAGCTGAAGCTGTCAGGCCCATCTGCTGACATATTTTGAAGCCCACTCCTGACTCGAAGTGTGTTTTGACGAAGGTTTGGTGTGTGTGGAGTGCATGAGAAGAATGTGAGGTACGCCTTGCCCTTCTGGGGACTTGGCCTTGTATCTGTGACATACTTTATAGTTGATTAATCTGCCTTTTCGTCTTTACACAACAAACTTTCACGTTGGGTATACATTTATAAACAGTGTTAGTAGCCCTACTTGGATACTTTTACTTACTTTAGTTTCTTCGCTATTCACAGCAGGTCACAGCGTGGCGGCTGCCACCTAGCCTACATCCGTGGGCACTCTCCACTTGTGCTGCGGCACCAGCATTTGCATTTTGTAGCCACATTCGCCCGTCGGATCCCGGCTTGGCGTAGCGTTTAAGGAGGGAGTTGTTCCCACAGTGAGGGTATCCATTAATTTGGGGTCGATCTGGAACACAGCTGAGGTATTTGTCCAGTCGGTTCTTGAACCTCAAAATATTATTTGCTGTAGCTGGCGGTTGTGGCACCCGTATGATCTCATGTATTTCCAATGCATTTGGTTGAATAACCGAGGTGCCCGGCACGTGAAGCTGTTGAATGCAACTGTTTGCATCGCTTTGTCGCCCGTCAGTTTTGGCACTCTGAAGCAACATATTCCGCCAATTCTTGCCTGGTTTCTCATGGTCACTTTCGTTACAATTTTTTCGTGTACATTGATAGTGTAGCCTTCCAGAATTTTCCAAACGTTTATGACCATGAATCTTTCATTCAGATCTTCTTGCTTATGTGGCATCCAGAGAGGACAGCAATAGTCAATGACTGGTTGGATTAGTCGTTTCCAAAGAGTCAACATTGCCCTTTTATCTCTAGCCAGAAAGGTTCTCGTGGCCCAAGAACAAAATCTTCTGCCACTGGCCTCAACCTTTGTAATTTGTTCATGGAAAGAAGCATTATTTTGCATTAGTACGCCTAGATCACGCAGGCTTTTTTTTCTTCTCTAGCTGTGTTATTGCTAGAATTATACGATGCTTTGGTTTTTAGGTCTGATTTTTTCCGTATCTCAGGGATTCAAATTTTGATTCGTTGAATTGCATATTGTTTTCACCAGCTCACTTGAAGATTCTTTCAGATCAGTTTGAACCTTTTCTACATCACTCAAGTCATTGACAATGCCTAGTACTCTGGTATCATCTGTAAAGCAAGAGACTGATGTATGTGAACAGCTTTGGCCCAGATCATTAGCCAATATTAGGAAAAGCAGTGGTCCAAGCACAGTGCCTTGTGGGACCCCAGTAAGGACTTCCAGTGGCTCAGAGGTTTCTCCATTCACTACCACACTTTGAGTTCTGCCTTTCAGAAAGATTTTGATCCATTTGTAAACATTCCCCTGGATACTGGCGTTATATAGTTCTGATAATAGTATACTGTGATCTACTTTGTCAAAGCCCTTGGCAAAATCAAGATAAATTACATCCACATTTGATCCAATACACAATGCATTTATTATTTCATCATAGTGGTCCAGCAGTTGGGTGAACGTGCACCTCTTACTTCTGAAACCATGCTGCTTGGAGTTGAACCATTTATTTTTCTCAAGAAAATTCACTATTCGTCCTTTCATTACTCATTCAAATATTTTGACTACGTGTGATGTCAAAGAAATTGGTCTGTACTTTGATGGGCTTGTGAGGCTACCTCCTTTTGCTAGCGGGAAGATGACGGCATGTTTCATGGTCTGTATTATATCGGATGTGTCCAAAGACTTCTGCCACAACATTTGTTGTGGTCTTGACAGTACCTGTTAGCATTGTTTCAATAGAACAGCTGGGGTGTCGTTTCTTCCGGATGCACTATTGCTACCTATGTCATCAATAGCTATTGTTATTTCAGAGATGTCAGTGTTAAGATCAGTCAATGAAAATTCTGAGGTGGCAATTTCAGGATTTGTATGAGTAAGTATTGGGATACTAAATACATGTCTGTAATTCTCATTCAACAACTCGCTCATTGCTTTGTTTTAATATACCAGTTGACCAGATTCATCAATTATTGGGCCAATTTTAGTTTTAGAGGTTGAAAATTTGTCTGCATAGCAAAGAAAAATTTAGCATTTTTTGTAATTTTCTCAATAGCTTTCTTTTCATTTTCTCTTCTCGTTATCATGTGAACCTTTTATCCACTTTTCAATCAAGATGAAAGCTTTTTCTTGTTTTATGAGTCTAAAAGGGTTTACTTTGTTGCGAAGTTTGGTCTGTTATATTGCTCGCTTTTTCATGTGCAATTTCCTTCCTGAAAAATACTTGCTTCTTTTGGGAATTTTTCTTTTTATTGGCACATGTTGTACACACACCTGCAACAGTATATCATCAAAGTTATTCTTTGCTTCCTCCACACTGCTTGCCTGATCAATGAGTTGTTTCCAATCAATATTGGACAGAGGTTTGTGTATATTTACCCAATTTATATCCAAACTAAAGAAGTTCAGTTGCCAGAAAGTCATGTTCCCGGAGAAGATGGTATTTACTGTGTTCCTTCTCAGAAGGTTATCATCTAGACTTATTTTAATCTCATTATGATCTGATAGTACAGTTTTAGTTATTTTAATGTTTTTTATATACTCAACTGAGTTGAAAAACACTCGATCCAAGATGTTGTTATTTCGTGTTGGCTTTTAAATAATTTGGGTAAAAAAATATCTCTACTAATTTGAACAGTGTTTCAGCTTGATTTGTTGCAGCTTTGGTGTTACCTTTGCCAATGATAAAGCTACCAGTTGCCTCCGCTTGCCCCTAGTAGTCATTCTAATCTAATCTTAACTTTGAAGGAAATTATCCATCATTGTTTTTCTACACTTTTTCCCCTTGGCAGGTTTGAGCTGGTGTGCGAGGAACCTGAGACGGGTGAAGAGCGCGTGTTTAGCGGCAGCTCTCCTTCAGAGTGCCATAACATGGTGCTAGCAGCCATTAACTCCGCAGCGGGCATGCCCAAAGGCGTACTACAACCCACGTGAGTAAAAACGCGTTCATATATAGATGTGTGGATATTGGGTCCCAGAACGGAGCAAAATCCTTTACCTATACAGGATTTTGTAGTAACTTGTCCATCTCTACCTTGCAGATACATGTGCAGACACTAGGCCAAATCCTCCAGAAATAGGGGTAGCCAACGTCAAGGTGCACCTCACACTCATCTCTCGCACGACTTTGCCCTCTTGTGCTAAAGTGTCCGGCCGGGAGACCCCGCAACATACCCTCCAAGTCATGAGTGCGGTCCGAGGTCAGTGTCGGCAGCAGGGCCCGACAGTGTGACTGGTTTACCCCTGCTGCGTCATGATGACCGGGCCCACGACCATCCCGTCTCTCAACATGTGGCAACCGAGTGAACAAAAAATGTTTTCTGCCAAACCCTCAGTCTGAGAATGGGAATCAAAATTCACCAACAGAAGAGACCAAGTGTTCATCAACCGCTTGTGCACGGGACACACGTGGATAACTCACAACCACCTGATGGATGTCGACATAGGACCAAACGCGCCACCTTGCCCCCATTGCCACCAAGTGGCTATCAGCGTGAAACACTTACTGGTCGATTGCAACGCACTCGCGGCAGTCCGACTAGCGTTCCTAAATCCCCCGTGCAACCTACAAAGCCTACTCGCGGACCCAGCCTACCGTAAAAAGCTTATCGCTTTCGGAAAGCGCACCGGACTATACGAAGCTGTCTAAACCCCAAACACCTGTGCAAATGAGGTGGTCTCTCCACCCCATTACGCACAGAAATAAAAACACATTTTACGATGATACGCATTAACTCATTACTCTCTCGTACGCGCTAGTACACGAATATGCCACAATTGAAATATGTACTGACTTCATCTTGACATGACTAATTTTTTCGCACGCGAGGCCGTGCGAACTTACATGAATCAACGACGGTCGCGCCCTACGGGGAAGCCTATTATGACTCACGTTGAGGCTTTGGTGGAAATGAGGCCCAAATCAAATCAAACCCGTCTCTCAACAAGATGCCGAGGGCGGGAAAGAACATCGGGTAGCGTCTAAAATCATCCATCCGTAATCATTCTCTACTCACGTCTATTCATTGCACGCTCTCTCGCTACCTCCACACTCGAGTCTCTCCTTTCTAACGCCTGCTTCACACCATCCATTCACCCAAACTTCGGTCTCCCTCTAGGCCTACATCTACTCGCCTCTGCCTTCAACACCCTTTTTTTCCATCTCCCTTCATCCATCCTCACCACGTGCCCGAACCATCTCAGAACACGCGAATCAACTCCGTCCTTTAACTTCTTCACCATCTCTGTTCTGACTTGCACAACGTCTTTATTGATCCTGTCTCTCGGCGTCACACCAGTCATGCTCCTCCTCTGGAAGCCTGCTGCTCTCAGCCTCGTAAAATAAAGTTGAAACAGTTACATCCTCATACAGCCCTCTTTTTGCTTCCATCCCCAACGTCCTACAGCTCATTACACTCTTCACTGCACCCATATTTTACACCTTTCCTCCACTGCAGTTTCCACTAGTTCAGTCTTCTCCACATGAGAGCCCAGATACTGGAAACATTGAACTTCCTCCAATTACTCCATTTAGGAGGACACTAAGTTCTGCTCGCATCGACATTACTTGAGCATCTTATACTTTATTTGTACCCATGTGCACTCGAGGCTTCCTCCTCTCACACACTCTACCAAACTCAGATACTAGCATACACAGCTTCTCCTATGAATCCGGCTACAGTGACGTATCATCCGCAAACAGTAACTGGTTCAACTACCAACTCCGCCCATTCGTTCCCAACGGCGCCAAGCCACGAATCAGTACACGCTCACATCCCTGACGACCACTCCATCCATGTAGAGATTGAACCGCCAGGGGTTGAACTCGTACATTCCTTCTTTGAGCGCACGCCTGTCTGCATGCCCTAGAGGTTGGGTCATTAGGACTAGGTATAGAGTCTACTTCACAGGGGCATAGGGGAATTAGATTTTGACAAGTACGTGCACAATAAGGAGGAGCACTACACTCATTTGCCTGAGTAGTTTTCCTCCCCAATGTGCTCTGAAGATTGTGTCTCCTGTATGCAAGTGGTTCTTTGAAGGCTGTCGCTCTTCAAGATGAGACGTCGGAGTGACCTCTCCTAGGGATAGACCTGCCCTTGGCTGATCTAGAGTCTAGGTCGAAATTTTTATAAGTGTTGGGAAATTTTGATGAATGCACTATGTAAGGGAGCTCCACGCCCAGTTACCTGAGAGTGGTTCTCCCTAGTGTTCAGTAAGGTGTCACTGTACACGTGTGGTTGGTCCTACAAGAGCATTTCAAATTTCATGCGAGATATCAGAAAGACATTTCCGAGGAAAAGAGTTGCTTGAGGCAACTCTACAGCCCTCTCTTTGCTTCTATCCCCAACGTCCTTCAGCTCATAACGCTCTTTAGTGCACCTAACACTTTACACCCCTCCTTCACTCGCGACTCCACCTCAGTTCCCACTAGTTCAGTCTTCCCCACATGGGAGCCCAGAGACTTGAAACAATGAACTTCTTTCAACAACTCTATATTTAGGAGGACAATAATTCTGCTGGCATCGACAGTCCTCGATCATCTCATTACTTTACTTTCACCCATGTTCACTCGAAGATTCCTCCTCTCACACACTCTACCAAACTCACACCCTAGCCTACATAGCTTCTTCTCTGAATCCGCCACCAGCGCCGTATCATCCGCAAACAGCAACTGGCCTAACTGCCAACTCCGCCCATTCGCTTCCAACATCTCCAAGCCCCGACCCAGCACACTAGCGTTCACCTCCCTGACAACTCCGTCCATATAGAGCTTGAACAGCCAGGGAGACATCACGCAGCCTTGTCTCAAACCCACTTTCACTGTGAACCAATCACTCACCTCGCTTCCCACTCTAACACATGCTCGGCTGCCAACATAGAAACTCCGCACCGCTTTCAACAGCTTTCCGCCCACTCCATACAAACGCAATACCCTCCACAGCTCTTCCCTGTCAATCCTGTCGTACACCTTTTCCAGATCCATGAAGGCCCAGAACACATCCTTTCCCTTTGCAAGGAGGAAGAATAGAAGAAAAAAAGTCAACCATCGTATCGGCAAGGTCCCTCCGTAGAAAAAAACTCATTGCCTCAACAGTAGATGATATCCGTTGAATCTACGACGTACCTTAGCGTTGAGCATTTGCTCTTCTCCTGGTGCGGGTTTGATTTTCGTATATCATAGGGTGTGGAGGTGAATGCTGCCGGTGCGGCTCATCGGCAGTCGCTGCTGAGTCGCCAAGACTCACCTAATAGACACTAGGGGAGGTGATCATGCCATATAGGAACAATACAAATGAAGAGTAAGAAATGTATGGTTACCTTCTATGTATTCACCACCCCATCGAGTTGAACAGGCTGTTCTGAACGGTTTCGATTCTCAGGATGCCATAGTCCCTGCATCTGCTTGTCCCGGTCGAAGGTTTAGAACAGCAGATGGAGTCGCAGGCTAGCGGGATGGGTGATTGTGAGTACCGTTACGGGCTCACACCCTGTCGCTACCTGTGGCCCCGACGTGGGTTTAAGGGCCAATGAGTGTCGCCGTCACTACTCTCACTCGTATATATCGGAAGAAATGATCGTACCGGGATGCCGTATAATCAATCTGTCTACTTGCAACGTTAATTGTAGAATCTGTTCCAATCCGACGTTTCGTTAAAGTCGTAGCGAAACATTTTGCCACTAGTTTCGCCCCGTTGTTTCGTGTGCGATGTTAGGGTTCCTCTCAAAGAGACCGACAGGGCTCACGTGATTGAATCCATCCAGGTAATCGAAGGTTTCAACGAGCTGGTCTTTCAACCTTCGTTGCACGTGGGTGATGAGGCCAAGCTCCTTCAGCCTACACTCGTAGCTGTGGTGGCGTAACTGCAGGATGAGCTTTGTCGCGCAATGCTGGATGCCTTCCAGTTTCGCTATGTCCCCCCTCATGTGTGGAGGCCAGAATTGGATTGCATGCTCAAGGTGAGGACGGACGAGGAACCTAAAAAACGGCAATTCTATGTCCTTCGCTTAGCAGAGGAAGTTATGGGAGATGAAACTAAGGTTACGGTTTGCTATCTTGTGACTTTCTTCGACCTGCGCGTCCCATTCCGAATCTATCGAGATTAGGATGCCCAAGTCTTTCTGCTATTCAACAGTTGCAAGATTGCACCCTGTCATCGTAGTAGATTAGATTAGAGTGTCAGGCTTTCTAGTGCACTGGAGTCAATGTCCTTCTGGCACCGAACGTCAGACTGGCAGCCAGTACTGCATTAAGTCCTCGACAAATCATCGTCAGTCTCCGGGATCGCCTCGACTCACGGCATGCTTAGGTCACTACTGTTTATAGGGATATAGGGAAAGGTCACAAATGTGTCCTGCTCAAAGTGAGCAAAGAAAACGGTGGTCCTCAGGAAACGAGGAGTCTATCGGTATGTAAAGTTAGGTATGATCAATTCACAACTATCAAATTTCAGCTAGGAGAATGGCTTTTTGAAGGCAGCTGAGGAGCGGTTCCGCACTGAATTGCCTCCGAGGGAACTCAGTAAGCATTAGGCGGAGTGTATTAGGGAAGTCCAGGAACCGGCTCCGGGGGAAGTGTATGCGTCAACATTCCGTCCATGTAGGGCACTCTGCCATGACATGGTCTATTGTGAGAGGGACTCGACAGCCCATGCAGTATGGGGGTGGCGACGCCTCCATTAGGTGTCTGTGCGTTAGTCTGCCATGTCCAATTCTCAAACGGCTTAGAGTTATCTCAGTCCGTCGAGATTGGTTGCTTGAAGAGACCCAGGGTGTGGGTGTGTCTTTAATGTACGCTATTCATTTCTCATCGGAACATCAGACCATTTCTATGTTCCATTTATTTCGCACAGCTCTTTTAATCTCGGAGTAAAAGTCTTTACATGGAAGTTGACGCTGTTTTGCTGGGTCAAGCGCCGCTGCAGTTCTTCGCGCCGCTTCGTCCACCCGCTCGTTGCCCACCACCACACAGTTGCTCGGAACCCAGCACAAAAAAAAAATCTTGTTTCTGGAGGACAATCGCACAAGCCAGCGCAAGATTGCTGAAACGGCAGGGTGGCAATTGTTGAAGATCTCCAGGGTAGATTATATTAGAGTTAGGACACAAAACGATGACGAGTGCTCTTGTCGAGTTGTTTCCTTGAAATATGAGTGGGGGATGGTCAACGAAGTTTTAGAATTCACACACACACACATACAGAAAAGAAAGGTTGTAAGGACAGAATGGAGAAGCACTACCACTACTGTCACCACCCTACTTCTACCCAGGACATTTCAGCCCCGGAGAAGAAACAGTCGAGTGTCAGATTACATTTTCAGGGACGGGGTGAATTGAGATGAGAAGCGAAGATCTTGTATTTCAGGCGGTTTTTGTTGTTGCTCATCCACAACTCCCCCCTGCGATGGACGAGCCTCAGCCGGCGCTCAGCCCGAGCCCCGAAAACCCACCGACGTGTGCGTGTTCGGAGTGCTTCAGCAGTTGATAGGCCCTATATTCTGGCGGTCGCATCTCAGATGGTCGAGCACAGACGGACAGGCCCATACGCTCAGCAGACTCATACTTTTCCTTGAGCGCATGCCTGTCGGCTTGTCCCAGAGGTTGGGTCAGACGGACTCCAACTAGGTATTGAGTCTAAATCAAATCAAAGCATATGGAAATTAAAATTTGACAAGGATGTGCACATTTAATAGGAGCACCACACCCAGTGGCCTGGGTAGTGGTCCACCCTCATGTGCTCAGAAGATTAAGTCTTCTGTACGCAAGTGGTTTCTTGAATGCTGTTGCACTTTTAGGTTGACGTCGGAGTGACATCTCCTAGAAAAAGAGTTGCTCGTGACAACTCCTGAGTTTAGTCAGAAGAAGCGTGAATGTTTTCGAGAGGAAATGTTTGAGGAGCATATCTGGAGTTGCTCTGAGAGACCGGATCACCAACGAACTGGTTCGAATCAGAACGAAGATGGTGAAGAAGTTTGAGGACAAAATGGATTCGCGTATTCTGATATGGTTCGGGCACATGGTTAGGATGGTTGAAGGGAGATTGGTAAAAAGGGTGATGAAGGCGGAAGTGAGTGGTTGCAGGCTAGAGGTAGACCAAAGTTTGGGTGGATGGATGGTGTGAAACAGGCATTAGGAAGGAAAGACTTGAATGTGTAAGTGGTGAGCGAGCGCGCAATGAACAGGCGTGAGTGGAGAATGGTTGTGAATAGTTGATTTTTGACACTGCTCTGATGTGCTCTCCCGCCCTTGACATCACGTTGTCGGATGGTCGTGGGTAGAGGGGGGGGGGAGCGGCCAACATGATACGACTGGGGTAATCCAGTGAAAACTGTCGGGCCCTGCTGCTGACAACTGATCCTCTCACTGTACTCGTGACCCAGAGTGTGTTGCGGGGTTACCGGCCTGACCCTTTAGCACAAAAGGGCTAAGTTGTATGAGTGTTAGGTCCGCCTTGCCGTCGGCCATTCTGTGGGATTCGGCCTAGTGTCTATATGTAGCTGTATCTGTGTTATCAGCAGAATTTTAAATTTCTAATTTTCTTTCGCCACTTGTTTCTTCTTGCTGAGGGCCGGGGAATTACATGTTAAGTGGCAGTGGTGTTCTAGAGCAGACTGGTCGCGGTGGTGTTTATAGGTTGACGGACTTGAGCTGGGGCCGGGGCCCCAGATGCCATAGCGATGTCAGACTTACAGGGTGATTGTTCAGTGGACTGTATCTAGATCAGTTCTTGAATAGTGGTATAACAAGGGACCCCATTCACAGATCAGAGAGGCGCTAGGGCACATGAGAGCACCTTGAGCTGGGGCCGGATGTCGCCACCCGCCTGACTCGTGCAGGTCCCCTCTAGTAGGTGACACTCATGGCACCATACATCCGGTTAGCCTCACCGTATGCCGAGTAAGGAAGCGTTTCGTTATAATTGAAGAAGTGGGAACTCGTTCTATCCGTTTATCGAACCTCGAACATACCGTTCGTTGAAAAGTTATGGCAACTTTATGATTTCAACAGCCCATTTGTGTTATGCTCGTAGTATATTCTTTGAGACAGATACAGATACAGACACTAGGCCGCATCCCCCAGGAAGGGGGGTGGCCGACGGCAAGGCGCACCTCACACCCTCACACGCTCACATTCACACAACTTAGCCCTTTTGTGCTAAAGGAACCGGCCGGTAGCCCCTCAACTTACACTCTGGGTCCCGAATGTATCGAGGAACCGTCGTCAGCAGCAGGGCCCACAGTTTTCACTGGTTTACCCCCGCCGCGTCATAATGGCCGGGCCCCCCCCACCCACGACCATCCCGACAGCGGGATGCCAAGAACGGGAAAGCACATCAGAGCAGCGTCAAAATCAACCATTCACAACCATTCTCCACTCACGCCTGTTCATTGCACGCTCTCTCGCCACCTCCACATTCATGTCTCTTCTTCCCAACGCCTGCTTCAGACCATCCATCCATCCAAACTTCGGCCTACCTCTAGGCCTGCGACCACTCGCCTCCGCATTCATCACCCTTTTCACCAATCTCCCTTCATCCATTCTCTCCATGTGCCCGAACCATCTCAATACACGCGAATCCACTCTGTTCTCCAACTTTTTCACCATCCCTGTTCTGATT
>SDVV010025401.1:0-12428 GCA_016164225.1 Gammarus roeselii | reverse complement strand
GTTTAAAGGTAGCAATACTTCTGTCCGTTCTTACATTTATGATAATCGAATTCCAGGTTACAGCAGCTCTGTATTTTAAAAATAGTTGGGATTGTGTTGACGAGTTTCGGGGGGTTTGCAGATCCGCATTGTTGCGAAGATCATACATAGGATTATTTCTAATGAAAAAAACGTTATCAATGTAAGTTAAATGATTGAAAACTTTGTAGACAAACACTGCAGCGAGAAAGTTAATGATTTGACACAGTGGGAGGATGTTCCATTGACAAAAGAGAGGCAACGTGTGGTCACGTCTGCTAGCATGTGATAGTGTTCTGATGACACACTTTTGACTTAGAACGATAGGACTCGGGCTTGTTTTGTAGGTAGACGCATACACGTTTACATAATACGTCAGAAAAGGATGAATAAGGCCATAGTACAAAAGACTTTTAGCAGGAGTGATAAGACAATTACTGATTTTGTATAGGATGCCACACGATTTGGATAATTATCCGGCAACAAATAAGACGTGATCTTTCCAGTTAAGTCTCTGATCTACTATTAAACCGAGAAACTTTGTTTTTGCTACATATGCCACCTGTTGACCGTCCAATTCGACTTGTGTGTTAGGAATGGGTATTATCCTCTTGGAAAATATCATGAACCGCGTCTGGTCGACATTTAGCGTCAGCTTGTTGAATGTGAACCAGTTTGAAATGTGAACCAATTGATTATTCATATAAGTAATAGTTTCATTGAGTTTTTTCCCGGTCGAATAAACTGTAGTATCATCTGCAAAAAGTAGAGGATAACCTGTTGCTAGTGTTTACAATGTCATTAATATATGTAAGGAAGAGCAAAGGCCCAAGGATCGACCCTTGTGGAACTCCTGTATATAACGTTCTGGTAGATGATGATTGTTTTCTGTATTCCTGGAAGCTTGACAGGTCTAGCATAAAATACTTTCATATAAACTTTGCTTAAGACGGGAAGGACTGATTTTGGGCGATAATTTTTTAGGTCTGTTATGCTTTTATTTCTATATATTTGATTAATTTTAGCGTCGAGGGAGCTACAATATATATGTCCCAGATATAGCTTTAGTTACATTAGAAGGGATGATATCACAGCCAGTGCTGCAACTATTTTTTAAATCATGAATGATTGCTTTAACTTCGTTTGGGTCGGTAGGGTTGAAAAATTTCTGTCCAGGAATTGAATTCGCTAAATAATGTTCATAAGGGACGTTGTTGCTAATAATTGATTTACTTAGAGTATTGAGGATCAGTGATGACTTCATTATCAATAATAATTGAATACGAATCACTCTGTTTATTTTTTCCTAAAAGGTTGCTTATGATTTTCCAGACTTTTTTACTATTTCTTTGAGAGGTCTCTATCAAATTTTGGTTATAGTTTTCACGAGCAATATTTGTCAGTTTAGTGAACGCATTTTTGGATGGTTTAAATTCATCTCTACGAGTGATGGGATGCCTTTTGTATCTACGGTACAATCTGTCCTTTTTTTTGTGAGGCAAGTAAACCAGGTGTCATCCACGGATTCTTAGCTTGTTTGCAGCTGAGCTCCTTAGTTGTAAGCGGGAAATGCACCTCAAACAGTTCAATTAGTATGCTATGGAACTGCGTGAAAGCATCGTTTGAGTTTACTGTGGATAGTATCTCATTAAAGTCGTAAGCTCCAAGGGCCTCTTTAAAGCTTTGAATGTTACGGTCTGTATATTTACGATAGGTAATAATAGTCGGATTACGGGGTTCGTGAGAATTCGGTTTTTGAATGAAAATTGGGTAATGGTCGGAGACATCGGAAATGATCACAGCTGCGCGTATTACAATATTATCATTGTTGGTGAAAATGTGACATATTATTGTTGCTGATCCAGCAGCTGTACGCGTTGGGTTAGTTAGTAATGTGTACAGACCACGAGAAAGGAAATTATTACAATAGTCAGCAACTAAATTTGATCTATGATACTGAAGCAGCTTGACGTTGAAATCACCCATAATATACACTTTATTATGGGCCACGTCAATGCCACTGATAATTTCAATCATCTCCAGCGAGAAACTTTCTACCGATATTTCAGAGACTCTCAGGAAAACCATACCTATTGTATTAACTTCGTTATCACAATCAATGTCGACAGAAAAAGTCTCAATTCCTAGCCTGATGAAGAAGAGTTCAGGTCTCGGTTCAACAGTTAGCCTGTTATTTATAAATAAACAAATGCCTCCCTAATCACTCATATTTTTATTTGTATACAAATTGTAACCTGATCAATTTTATATGCCCAGAAATTCATTTGTCAATTTGGTTTCACTGAGCCCTAGCACAGTAGGTGCAAAATGGTCTGTTATATTGATTTGAAGGCTAAGAAAGTTCTCTTTTAAACGTGCAACATTTAATGCCAAGCAGGTGAAATTGTTTCTTAATGAAATTGTACGGCGAGGGAGCTCATCACCTGGAGTTATTTGACACACCGGAATATTAATTCTCATTTGTAAATGTGGATCGATTTCGCGTAGAACATTGTTGAAATTATTCTCAAATTCTTGCGTAGCACAATCAAAGAAATCTAGATTGTTTACTTGTTCCTCCATTTAAAGTTTTGAGCTGATAATAAAGAAGCTGGGGGGGTTGCTTCTTCATTTACAAATATTTTGTGTTCAATTTTCGTTACAATCATATCTTGACACGAGGAAAATATTCGAAACAATTTTGATCATATAAATTAGTTCTGCCCTAATTTATTAGAGGCCCCGAAGTAGAGTTACTTGTATCTGGCTTAAGATCACTGGAAATCGTAAGCAAACAACTTCCATTGACTTACGCTTAGTTAAAAGCTGTAACAATATCTAGGATTCCATATGTGCATGCTGAGTCCCCTGCCCCAGACCTCCGAGATAACCGGAGACCTAGACGCGGAGCAAGACATTTGCTGCGTGATGTAAACAGATCGCCTTACAACGTTGGATCCTCTGATGCTCGGCCAATGACTCTGCATATCAACACCGTTAGTTTTCTAGATAGCTTTCCTTGGAACAATCAGTCCTGCGGCCGATTAAGACGAACAAGAATATTACCTGACAGCAATCAGGGCGTTTCCTTACGTACATGTCCAGGATTAGCCACTGTTACAGCACATTGAAGTTTCGAATTAACGAACTTTTAGCCCGCTTTCAAACTCTATCGTACTGGTTCATTTACAATTCTAACAATTATAGTTCAGAGAGAATTCTCTTCAAAAAATTCCGACGCATTGAGATGAAATAATATCCACCGAGAAATATCGTTGGGATCCCAACAATAAACTGCAAAGTTATTTAGTCAGGTAAGAGCCCGTGCCATGCTCTCAGCTCAGTGGCCCTCGATACGCGAAGAGGTTCCTTGTCCATGCATGCCGAAGATTCCTGTTTAGGGCAACCGGGGCTCCGGAGGTGGAAAATATTCCACTGGGTATCATAATTAAATAACCTGAAGATCACACTTACGTTATGGAACTAGAATGACTCATAGTTAGAATAAAAATCTGGGGATAAATTTGAAAATATTCGTAACATTCGAAAATCCATCAACATATGTCAAAATCTTTAATGGCGATTCGAAATGTGGTTTTGCGGTCGTGTGTCAATTTGATGGTTACCCCTGGCAGCTCCGCTTGACTTTAATTCATGTTTTCTTCAGAATATATTTAAATGTAACGACGATTATTCGTTCGCTGACGGCTAGGTCTGGCGGGCCCTTTCAGCTCCGAGGGAAGGAATAAATAGCAAACGATAAACATCTTCAAAACGAGATATTCATCAATTTATATATTATTTTACGTTACGCTTGATGACCTAAATAACGAAACCAGAATCTGCAGGTGGCATAATCATTGAGGTTGAAGGTGAAACACATGCGATGTAGATTGATTTATGAAAAAAATATCTGAGTCACCAACAGAAATAATTCAGATTTCTTCATCACGTAGTAAGTGTTAAAAATACAAAAACAAGGGCAATGGGCTGAAAAAATATCATTACCTCACCGGGAATTGAACCCGCAACCGTCAGAATTCGAGGTTGGTGGCTTACCCACATCACCAAGAAAGAAGGAAATATTTTTCAACGTGCTGGTTCTACGAACTACCTCGGACTGCCCATGAACCATCCCATAAAGCAAAGGGTACGGACGTAATTTCATCATTTGTGAACGCCTTTGTCGGGTCATGTGCAGTCCGATGCTGGTCATAGTACCATTAGGTAGGTAATTATTTGAGACAGCTTGGTGTAGTGGGTATGGCACCCTTCTCAGGTTCTACCTGTTGCTGGGTTGAAGTTGCTGATATATAATTGTTGTGTATTGTACAATGCGAAGTAAATGTTCATTCATGCAGTCCAGGCAGTAGGTGTTCTGTTTTTGCTGGGTTCGAGTCCCTGTTGATATCTGGAACTATTCCCTCAGAACAATTATCACGAATATTCTATCACCGAGTGCTCTGTTTTACAGACAAACAAATGGCATTTTTTTGTCATAACTTGGGCTTACGTTTCTTCTTCTTTTGTTGCATCTCAGAAATGTAAATGGAACGACTGATGTTGAATCTTTTCCCGCAATTTGATAATCCTTGTAAACATCCGCGGGGACATCGACTGGATATCCACTGGAATGTAGTAGAGCTGTTCCTTTGTTGTGAGCGTTGCGACAGCAGTTGATAAATTCATAATGTCGGAAAGTTATGCCTATATTGACTTTTATGGGCATCACCAGGACAATTTTAGTTCATGCTAACATTACTAGATATGTATACCTGTATTCCCTTGATGCGGCCCTTCGAAATCAATCGGTAATAGACCAAATTAAGTCTTCAGTATCGTGTATTAATAAATTTCATCTCTTTCCATAGTAACTAGTAAAAATGTCGAGAATATTTTTCTGAAACATTACTTTGATTCCCACTCCTCTAATTATATTCGGATTTATATACTACTTGATTTGCCTACCTTCATTCCAACTGAATTGTCTGGTCGAAATAGTCTGGAAACTTGCAAGCTTACCTGTTAAATATCGTCCATCAATAACTTTGCTTGCGTTGCCGTAAAAAATGCACTGAGAACTGCAGAATTTATTTAAGAAGCATTAATTGATGTATATTTGTAAGCCTTTTCTACAATATTATTAGTAGATGTGTCCTCATAATTTCTACCTGATATATAAGGTCGAAATCCCCCAAAAAGACTGATATTTTCGGCTAAATTTATTGCTCTCTTGGCAATAAAATTGAGCGTAAAAGAAATGTTAGATTTTGAAAAATCTTGCGCTCAACGTAATTAGATTAAAGTTTAGTTGAATATTATGTAACAATCGTGTTTTTTTTTGTCACAATACCAGTACAATTTTTTTTCATTTACATTTTTCTTAAAGTTGAAACCCCAATTAACTCCACTTCTCAACAGGTAGTCGTACCAATCAATCGGAAGCTTGCGTACCTACGCGAATACGTGTTCATTTTGGTCGAAAGAGCTGACCTCAGTGAAATTATAAACTCTTCTACCAACCTACTATGTGTAGCAAGCCTTAGTGAATGATCACGATGTGTTTGAGCAGTGAAGTTTCTCCACGTACGGGGTTATTCGATCTTCCCAATAAACTGTCAGACCGCATCAGGCAGCGTTCGTTCTTGGCACAGGGAGGTACTCCACAAGATTTTGGGAGCACGTGAGCGGTGTACCCTGGTTTGCGGAACGGCCGGTAAGGGCCTAACTATGAGCATAGTTAACGGACCGCCACAGCTGGCGTTGGGGAGCGTCTGTATTTGTAGACAAGATGAAAAATAATTTCAGTAATTCAAATCTCTGTCATAAATCATTTTACGGGATATAACACTCTGCCTTTTATTGTTATTGGTTATTGAATTTTCATTACACTACTCTCAGAGTCGAATGAAACTCGAAAAGCATATTACTTCTGGCTACAAATAAGTTGGAACACGTGTAGGAACTTTCCAGTCAGTAGGAATGTTTGATTGATTATCATTGCAGTCGTTTGAAACCGTATCTCCTCAGAGTATAATGAAAAATGATGTACCGATTCTGGCGCTCAATCTCTTCAGAGTTATCTGCTTAATAGGTATGAGTTGAATAAATTATATTGAGTTGTATAACATATTACATCTTCGACGAAAAAAAACTACGTTTTGTGGGCTACGTTATGCTGTAATATCTGGAAAATTCACTCCGCTCGAGTTCCACCACAGTATGTAAAAAAAAATAGTTCGTAATACCTTAGGAAGCTAAACTTCAAAGGCCGAAGCTCTCTAATCCCTGCGCATCGTCGTCCTCGTCAGACGTTATCAACGCAGCGGGGCCAGGGATTTTTTATCACCCCTAGGCGTGAAGGTAATGATGGCGAAAGTTGTTATGCTGCCCCGCTCAATAATGCAAATCTTGTTATCCTGGGCCTTACTCAAAAATGTTATCTGCTACGCCAAGCCCCCACAAGCCGTTGACTGCGAGGGCCGCACAATAAGCAATATTTCCATTTTGACAGCCTCTCATTACCATATGGAGATGAAGATCACCGGGAGATGAACGTGCCTGGAGGCTGCGGCTTTGTTCATCCACCGCACAATTTTTTTTTCAGAATTTCTTAGATGAAAACAATTTGGGTCTAATAAAGTTACGTAAATTATCTTAAGTGAGGGAATGATCATCGTCCACAAGGGCCTTTCGGGAATTTAGTTGTTTCTGACGCACGAAACTTTACATGCTAATTAATGTATGATTAAATGTCCTGTTTACAGCCCATTGACGCTGAGATGAATGGCAAGACTTTTAAAATAGCAGTGGGAATACCATCCAGTGACTGGTGTAATTATCTCACCACATAGCAAGACTTGTAAAGTAGCAGTGGGAATACCATCCAGTGACTGGTGTAATTATCTCAACACATAGCAAGACTTGTAAAGTAGCAGTGGGAATACCATCCAGTGACTGGTGTAATTTTCTCACCACATAGTGTAGCAAGACTTTTAAAGTAGCAGTGGGAATACCATCCAGTGGCTGGTGTAATTATCTCACCCCATAGCAAGACTTTTAAAGTAGCACTGGGAATACCATCCAGTGACTGATGTAATTATCTCACCACATAGCAAGACTTGTAAAGTAGCAGTGGGAATACCATCCAGTGACTGGTGTAATTATCTCACCACATAGCAAGACTTTTAAAGTAGCAGTGGGAATACCATCCAGTGACTGGTGTAATTATCTCACCACATTGCAAGACTTTTAAAGTAGAAGTGGGAATACCATCCAGTGAATGGTGTAATTATCTCACCCCATAGCAAGACTTTTAAAGTAGCTGTGGGAATACCATCCAGTGACTGGTGTAATTATCTCACCCTACCTCTCATGAGTTCAGAATGAATGTTATTGAGACGGACACAACATTTGACTATCATTGCACTCACAGAGAGTTTCACTAAAAAAACATTGTTATTTTGTCCAGCAATCATGCAGCCCCAGTGACAGTTGAAAACTTTATAGAATACATTCAGGGTCAATGCCAAGATTGTTAAATTCACACGAAACTTTATATCGTCATTTCTTTCCGAATGAAATAACTTTCCGAATGAAATAACTTTCCGAATGAAATAACTGATACAAAGAGATGACTGATTGAGACTTGAACCATACTTAGTTGATCTTTTTTTTGTTCTCTCACAGGACTCAGCCTTGGATTTGCATCGCCCATCACTTGGAAGGAATAGGAATCACAGTTGATGGGTTACCTAAGGAATATCAAACTCCTGCCATTACCTCCACGCAACGGCCCTGCCGATCAGAAGTTACCATTTTCCTCCATCAACAGACACGCTTTGCTCAACAAACACCGAATGCAGTCCTCTTGATAGACTTGTGGTCCTACGGCAATAAAGAGTCCTACGGCGATGAATAATTATTGGACGCATTTGGATAACAGGTAATGGAGGGATTTATTGAGGCTTTGCAGGGCATTCTATCTTGATTTTTTTATATTTATAAAACAGGTATAAAATGAGTTTTCTCTACGGGAATACGGTGACATGGATAAGCCATTAGGTGTTCTTTTCTACAAACATTGCAAATTACGGGTCATTGGTTGAAACATTTCGTTCTGAAAGTAAAAAAATAACTGAAGATGTCTGAAGTCTGTTGTGGGTGTGACCACAATTCGGTTTTGGATGAAGCTGTACAGTGTCACCTGCTGCATATGGAGGTTTACGCGTACCCCGAATAGAGTTTAAATCATTTGACCTAGTCGAAAATTGTTCCTCCTATTTAGGTGACCCTAAAGAAGACGTCATTCTCATTTTTTAGTGACGACGTCGATGATAACAATGTATTCAACTTGAGAGACTCAGTATTGGCCAATTCATACAGGCCATACTCATCAGAGTACGGATAACTTGTAACGTGCAGAGAAGAATACAAAATTGGAATGAATTTTACTTGATTGAATTAACTTTCCGTTTCTGGATGTTGTTCAAACAACAATCCGACACATTCAACAGTTCGCGTTATTGGATACGATTTTTTTTGCCGTTCATGTCTTTTTTATGTATATTTTCTATTCGGAGTCGTTATAAATGGAAATACGCAATATTAGTGTGAGCAGCCACAGGGACGTCGTGAAATGGTCTTGATTTTTCTCTTTTATATTGCATTACATGAGCCTTCTAAAGCTAGCGAAGCAGATGCAATTGCGCGGCGGTGGATCAGCTCCGTGAAGTTTATGAGATTTTGATCGAGGCGATATTATTTTGTAAGGAGCTTTAAAAAACATTTCTTCAATAATGATGCGCTATTTTGATGCATGTTCGAATTTGTTCCCAAAACATTCCCTCTATCGGCCTTGACCAGAAAATGTTATCACAATATAATGATCACAGTGATCAAAATGCTTCAAAATCCACCCAGGAAAGGCAAAAAGGTATTACGCCAGGAAGATTTCTCATTGAACAGAAAAATGTGAAGAAAATCACAGCATTCTCTGCAAAGCTTGCGTTACCTTCAGTAGTTGGCGAGTTTAAAAATTCCCCCAGACAAAAACTAAATCTTTTAATATTAAAGTAACATCGTGAACGTGAGTAGTTAGTCGGAGGACCTGTTTTCGAATCAAAAACTATAACCGGCAGAGCAAGCTAAGCTGAGCCCTTTCAGGTGTGAGGAATACGAAAAAGTGACAAATACAAAAATATGCATGAAATATTTCATTACATTCATGAAAATGAGCCTTAGCTGAATAATTAAACATTTTTGTTAATTATATGGTGTGTTGACATCATTGGAAAGTTACTTAACCACCAGCAAACATTATTTTAAGAATTCTGTTCCCCACACTTGTTTTCAAATCCGTGTTCCCGGACGAGCTTGCTTACAGTAAAGGTCTGTGTATCGTTGGCGAGGTGACGGTGCATCAGTTTCTAACGCAAAGTTTCTTCATGGGGAAATATTGTGATAAATCATTATTGCTAACGTCTAGCTAATAAGGGTTGGGTTGACTATTGACTATTCCAGTTTGTGGAGTTCACTCGTCAGTTGGTTAACATTTATTTCATCCATGAACAAGTCTGATAACCAAATAAAGTCTCCTCCCGAACGGCATGTTGCTTTGCTTGCTGTTCCCAATTGGCTGGTTTCAGCGAGCGGTTGCGACAAGATTGACAATTCTATCTGGGATCAATTAGAGTGAAAATGTATATAAAACATCTAGAACTGCTCATCGAAAGTTTGGATGTTTGCTATCTTCCTCTTTGTCAATAAATTTAATGTCACGCTCAAGTTAAAAATAATTATTTATTATAGAGTGAATACCAATTAATGGTTAAGCGGAGTATTATCTGAATCATTATAGGTGTAGACGCTATCGAGTTCATTATATACCTTGGCCTAAAATATTATGAACAGTTTCTCTTTCGGAGAAGGATTACACCAGCTGCTTTTTCATAATCCACTCGGATTAGCTTGTAAACTGTGATATGTTTTATTTCTAACTATTCTGATCACCTTTGAGGAAAAATGAAGTGGAACTTCACGGGAACCCGCAGCCCGAATATGTCCCCACAACCTCCGTAGCTTGTTCTTCGTGTGTCAAAGCTGCTTTACGAGCGCTGATGCTATCCATCAAAGCGCTGAGGCTGTCTCAACGAGTGTCAACGAGGGCCAAAGCTGCCGTCATGAGAGCAGAGCTGCTCCTACGAGTGCCAAGGCTGCCCCCACGAAGGCCAAAGTTACATCCAGGAGAGCCAAAGCCGCCCTCTTTCCTAAGCTGCCTCCACGACCACCGAAGATGTATGGCGAGTAGCGCAGCTGCAATCACGCCTAATCTGCCCACATGAGGGCCCAAGTTACCCCCACGAGCGATGAAGATACCCCCACAAGCGCCTAAACTACCCCCACGAGCGCTGATTAGTGACTATTTGCGGAACAACTTAGACGAGGACCTGTGCGGTTGGACCCTCTTTATTCAACCTTTTGGGGTCGAGGAAGAAAACATGAATGATTTATCGCCGATATCTTCCTGTTACAAATGGTGAGGAGGATGAGCCCAGCTGCTAAGGCAGGCAGGCAAAGGGGTGAGGGAGGTCCCTCCGAGGAGGGAAAACAAATTAACGAAAGACCGAGAGTTATTCGTCAAAAAAATATTCTGCGATGAAATGTCGTGAGTTTTTCACATTCCAAAAGTTATATTTACTCTTAATTTATGTCATGATCCATTCTTGTTGAAAATCTCAAGATTTAGTTCTCACCTTCGACTGCAAATATTACCTATGACCATATATTTTTCTGTGTGTTGAACGTGATCCCGTGTTTTTTCTAAATGTTTCAGACGTAATTGCCTGTCGCCATCAATTCTGATAACATTAGGTTGCAAGTTTCTTTTTTTAAATGACTTTTTTGAAACAAAGTTACAGTTTAATCCAATAGGAAAGGAAAACCATATTATATAATAATTTGTTATGTACCAAAGATAAAATACAAAAATTGAACAGTGGAAATTCATGACCGCTGGTCGAGGCTTCTGTTCCTATCCCTATGATGTGATTTAACTCAGTTATACTGATAATAAATTAAATGTTAGCCACTACTCCATTTTTTGCTTATTATTCGTATTAAACAACGCAATATGGGAGAAAAAACGATTTTTTATGTTGTTATTAGCATATATTTATCTATGAACGTAGTTAGCATCTTCACTATAAAATATTATATTTTTTGTTAATATGCTGATCCTAATCGTCAAATATTTCCAAGCAATATACTCGTTTTAAGCCAACATGTTTCTTTCCTCGCGCCTCCAAGGGCTGCTAGTAAGGGATGTTTCTTTCGACGCTCTTCCAATGGCTGCTCAGAAGCGATGTTCATTCCAACTCTACTCCCTGTCATTCCAACTCCCCCCGGGTCATCGTTGGTCGTCCCAAACAAATGTAATGGATTGCCGGCAATTATACCGAGAAACGGCTTTGGATTATGTGGAAAATGTTCACGCTTTGGCGATGCCTAAAATCGACGGAATGAGTATCTAGATTTTGAAATTGCGGGACTGGCTGGCTTCAATCTAGTACCGCAATGTCGGAGAAAAGTAGACTCAAACTGAAGCGTGTTCTTAGTCTACATTTCATGGATTTGTCACTTGAACTTCATTTATTGATAGCTTAATTGTTTTGTCATCAAGATTTTGGCGGTAAATTGAATCTTTCAAATAAATAAATAAGTGAGGCTAATCCTAACTATCCATAAATATGGATTCAAGAAATATCATGCAACAATCCCGTTGTTCATTGTGAGTTATTTCTGAAAACGTATTTGGAAAGATTTTTGGTATGATTACTTGGTTGCATTCAAATTGCGTTAGACTACACTATCGAGCGATAGATGTGTCCGTGGAAAAAAATCCCCTGAAATACGTAATAAATATAAAATAGCTTGTGTCGAACTGTCAAAAAGTGACATTTATCGACAAAAATGGTAGTGTTTACGCCCGAAAATCGAAATCAGAAGATTCACTTAATTTCTGACAAAAAATTCAGACCTGAAATTTCGTTTTAAATTCACATATACCATTTATCAAGCTGTTCGTTAGGAATACGGGCTCGAGTTTTTACGATTTTTCTTCCTGCAAATCCGACACAGTCTCGAGAAGATGTGACAATGTTAGTTCAGCGATATAACCGAGTATAGATGGATGAACGAAAGTCATCGTTATCTTCCGGAAATTATCCAGAGATAACCCGGGGATGTGCTGTAATGAGAAACGTTATTTTCTCTTCGTCACGATAGGCTGTTCTGTTCGCACCTTCAAGTTCTGCTCTGGTGGGATGCTCTCTTCCCC
The DNA here is from genome assembly GCA_016164225.1 of Gammarus roeselii. NCBI lineage: Eukaryota > Metazoa > Arthropoda > Malacostraca > Amphipoda > Gammaridae > Gammarus > Gammarus roeselii. The sequence goes on along the minus strand of SDVV010025401.1, from coordinate 73 downwards.
GCGGCTCCTATGGTTGCTCTGCGGGGATGAAACTTTCCCTCTCAAAGGGCTGTTGTTCATCCTCTATTGGCAG
>SDVV010025399.1:0-12428 GCA_016164225.1 Gammarus roeselii | reverse complement strand
TATATATATGTTAATGCAACTGCATATGCAGTGACTTTAAGTGTCCCATGAAATCCAATGTTAATATATACATTAAAAAAACTGTCAACTTCAAGGAAACGCTTCCAGAAAAAAATTAAGACCGGGAGTGAAAAGTAAGTTAAACGTACATAGTGAAGACCGTAGACTTTATTGCACGCTCCAATGGCTCCGAACCACACTTCACCAGCATCATACATATCTTTGCTCACGTCTCCTAGGAATTGTTAATTGGGATTTGAATGTTCACATTTTTATTTAAAGCGTTCTTTCTTCTCCCAAGCACAAATGTATATGATGGAAACAAGCACCTCTAACTGTTATTAACAAACAAAAAGAGATTACAATAAAACTTACATTTTAGGGATCGGATGATCTCACTGTTTTTTTATACTTCGCAAAAAATTATAATCTTCTACACAGTGATTTCCTACGTTGATTAAGTAATATTTCATTTCAATTCTGTTACAGTACCAGAACTTGGTCGTCAGGTTTGTGTTTTCTTTTATATTGAAATTATTTTGAGCAAAAAAAATCTGAAATGCTGACCAAGATCAATTTGCAACCATCACTAATGACGACATTATCTCAACAAATATTCCAAGCAATGCGAACGTTGAATAATTATTAGTTACATTTTCTGGTCAGCGAAGCAAAAGAATGAAAGAAATACTATTGCTGTTGAAAATCGTCAAAAAGTCAAATACGTTTACAGATAAAATGTATAAATTGTGAATTTCAAATTTGAAATTACCAAAACAGCCGCCTGTATGCTTTGCTGTCGTCATAGAAGCCTTGCATAAACTTCCAATGGTATCTCAGCCGCATCAGAGCTTGTGAATACTATCAAGATAGTAGATAATCAGTGTGAGCGACCATCTAGTTCATCACACAGTTACGATAGTTGGCAACCATGATGAAGGCTAGGCGCACCTCACATTCTTGTCATACACTCACACTAACACAACTTTTCCCTTTTGCGCTAAAGAGTAGCTCATGGAGACACCGCAGCACCACTCTGGGTCATGTGTGCGATCCGTGGTGTGTCGTCAGCTCTGCAGCAGGGCATGATAGTGTGGCGTGTTTACCCCTGCCGCGTCATAGTGACTTTAGTGACAGACACCCCCCCACCTTCCAACCCACTACCATCGCGTTTATCAACGAGAAACGCCTACCCATTACACGCTCTCTCGCTGTCTTCACCCTCAATTCTCTCCTATAACGCTTGCTTCACATCATACATACATCCAAATTTTGGTCTATCTCTAGGCCTACTTTCATTCACCTCCGCCTTCCTCCCCATACCCCAATTTCCCTGCAACCCTGCTCACCAAGTGCCCAAACCATCTCAGAACAGGTGAATCTACTCTGGCTTGGAACTTCTTCACCATCCCATTTCTAATTCGAATAACATCGTTACTGATCCTGTCTCTCAGCGCCACTCCAGCCATGATCTCCAAACATTTAATCTCGAAAACATTCAACCTTCTCTCTTATGCTCTCATCCCCCCCCATCCTTCCTCCACCTCCAGTCTCAGCTCCGAAGAGCAGAGTGGAGACAACTCCCCCCTCATACAACCTTCTCTTTGCTCCAATCCCCAGTGTCCAACAGCTCATTATACTATTCAATTCAACGAATACTTTATTCCCTTTCATCCCTCGCGACCTCACCTCCTTTTCCACTAGTTCAGTCTTCTCCTCGTGGGAGCTTAGATAATTAAAACACTGAACTTCCTCCATCAACTCTCCATTCAGAAGGACAATAATCATGGTAGCATCGACATTCCTTGAGCATTTATTATTTCACTTTACCTACGATAACTCGTTGCCTCCTCCTCTCATACGCTCTACCAAACTCCGACACCACCCTTCACAGCTTCTTCTCTGAATCCGCAACCTGTCCCATATCATCAACAAATTGTAATTGGCTCTACTGCACACTCCGCCCATTCGCTTTCAACAGGTCTAAACCACGAACCATTAAACTCGCATTCACCTCTCTTACCAATCCATCCATGAATCCATGAATCCATGAATCCATGTGCCATGAGTGATTGGTTCACTGTTACTGTGAACCAATCACTCATGTCGCTAAACACTCTCACAGAAGCTCTGCTGCCAACGTAGAAAGTCTGAATCGTTTTCAGCAGATTCCTGCAATCTCCATACAAGCTTCCCCGTCTTGGGCCTTCTCTAAATCCATTAAAGCCCAGAACACTTTCTTTCTTGTCGCAAGATATTTCTCACATACGTTTTTTACTATAAAAAAAATATATCGGCGCACTCTCTACCACTCCTAAAGCCACACAATTCCTCGAGCTATCTCTATTCATTGTGATCAACACTCTTCCATACAACTTATCAACCACACATAACAAACTAATATCTCTTGGGTTGCAGCATTCATTTTGTTTGATCTCAGTGCATGTTTACAGCGGAAGATTGAAAGCACTGCTTTCGACACAAAATACAGGTTTAGTATCCTCACCAGCCCCTCGACAATCATTACTCCACCTCATTTCAGGCACTCAGATGAAACGTCAAAACGCCATCTAAACCCGGGTCTTCCCATCCTTATTCACCTCTACTCCATCCTGCACCACTTCTACAGTAATTCTCGCAACAAACTTCCCTCCTAATACTGACATCCGTGCTCCAACACCCACAGCCACAATGTCAGCCTCTCTGACATACTCGATGTTCAACAGATCATCAAAAAGCTCGGACCGCCTCATCTGTTTATCACCATTTTCCAACAACAACTGGCAGCTTTCATCTATCACCACCTCCTCCTATCGGTCGTCCTTTTTCTACCCATCTTCACCTCTTCCCGGAACATTTTTTTTCTCCTCAAAATTCTGGCACAGCTGTCTGCCCATGTGGCCGCAGCATCCCTTGTGGCTCACCTCACCACTCGCTTTGCCTCTTTTCTTTTCTCTTTATAGACCACCACCGACCTCACTAGCAATCACGCATCAAGTTTTTTTTCTTCTGCAAGACCTCCAGTTTGACTTCCTCGTTCCACTACTCCTAGCCCGTCCTTCTGCCCTCCCACGTCTCACACCGACAGACGGCAGCGAGTTGTACTTAACGGAGCTTCCTCCCGCTGGGGTAATGTTACAAGCAGCATGCCTCTAGGATCATTGTTAGGGCCAGTTCTCATTATAATATTCTTTAACGATCTCGATAGCAACGTACTCTCAAATATTTGCAAGTTAGCGAACGATACTAAGATCGGAGAATAAGTGCAAACTGAACAAGAGTTTCAGCAGATCCAACTAGACTTGAACAAAATTGTTGATTGGTCAGAGAAGTGGCAAATGAAATGTAATGTAGACAAATGCAAAGTTATGCACATAGGTCCTCATAACCCCTAACACGAATATGCAATGTCATAGAGAGAGATTTAGGTGTCATCATTACTAACGACTTAAAAAACAGCAAGCAATGTAACGATGCTGACAGGAACAGCCAAAAAATGCTAGGTATGATATCCCGCACTATCTCGTACAAAAACCAGCACAGAATGCTCTAGTTATTTAATGCATTTGTTAGACCGCATCTCGAGTATGCCGTTCAATTCTGGTCATCATTCCTTATAAAAGACGTTATTAAACTTGAGAAAGTTCAACGAAGAGCTACCAAACTCATTCTCTTACTGCGTGAACTCAATCTTTATTCGCTGGAGAAACGTAGAGTCAGAGGAGACATGATAGAAGTGTGAAAGATTATGAAGGGTAAGGAAAACGTCGACCGAGCGAACCTTTTCACTCTGGATACAAACGGAGTGATTAGGAATCATGGATACAAAATCGTTGGGAAACGTTTCTCACTCGACATCACGCGCAATAACTCCACGTATAGAGTTGTCGAAGAATGGAACAAACTTCCAGCGAAGGTTGTAAACAGCAATACAATCGAAACGTTTAAGTACCTGCTCGATAAGTTCAAAATAAATTGCCAATAAATAGCTAAACCTTTCACTCTCCTGTTGTTATAAAAAAAACAGAAATAACACACGAAGCTCTCATAGACGTTCTACTTCAGAAGTAATCCTCTTGCAATCAAAAGGCAACCTAGTTTGGGCCAGGAGGCCTCATAGACGTTCTACTCCAGAATTAACCCTCTTGCTGTCAAAAAGCAGCCTAGTTTGGGCCAATAGGCCTGTGACTATCAGTGACTATCCTACACTTGTAAACACTTGTAAACACACTTTTTTCTCACACTTAAACCACGCCTCTCCGAACCTCAGCCTTTCTTCCTCAACACTCATCAGGTCCTGCCCTCTCACACTGTCATATTCCATCCTCAACGCCTGCGGAAAGTCCGTAGCTCTGGCTTCTACATTATTATCACTCACATTTCTACCTCTCTTCCTCCTCCCACTCTTTTGTTCCTTTTTCACTTTTGCACCAATCCCAATCTTCCTTCTACCAGCTGATAGTCACTCTTCTCCACCCTCTCTTCTCTACTCCCACACATCCAATAGCTTTGACACCACTCTCTTCGAAATCAGCACAAAATCCACCAGCGATCTTTCCACTACTGCACCATGAGGCATCCTTACCCATGAGTACTTGTTAATATCTCGCTTATTGAACAAGCTGTTGTCAACCCCCATGTCCTGCTCTATGCCCAGACCTATTGGGTTTTCCAAAAGTCCTTTTTACTGCGAACGGCATATCTCTCAATCATATCTCCAACTCCTGCATTCAGATCATCTATTACAACTACATTGAATTGATCTCCAAAACTCTCAATGTACTCACTCAGATCGGTTCCAAATTACCCCTTTCCTCCACACTCCTCCCGCTACCCGGTCAGTAAGCACTCACAAACGTCCACCTCTCTATGTCCAACCTAATTTTCACCCGCATCCATCTCGAAGACACCCGCTACAAGTCAACTGATCACACAATATCAATACCACACCTTCTCGTGGCCAACCTCCCTCAGCACCTGACTTTCTTCCACTTACCAAATCCAATTCACATTCTCTCCTTCCTTTCAACTTCATTCCACTCAGCGTCAACACATCAAACTTCCTCCGCACAAACATCTCACCAATCTCTATCATATTTCCTTCATTTGTACTACAACCACGCACATTCTGCGACCCAACCAATGGGGTTAAGAGAAGCATGAGACTTTTCTTGTCCTTCTTTTATAGAGGATCGGATTCCTAGCCCCCTCGCTCCACTCCTACCAGTCGCCTTCTACGACATACAGGGGTAACGGTGGCATGTGTTTAACAACCCCTCTACATAGCTTCTCTATGAGTCGCCTCATACGACACGTTGGTGGTTAAGGTGGCAAGATTATTAACCCCTGACCCAAGGCTATTCAGTCAACATTGGAAAATAAAAAGGAAATCCCTACTGAAAATTCTTAAAGCTCAAAAAAACTACACAAACATAGATATTCCAAGAAAACAAACAGCTGGTTGACAGAAAAGCTCGTTAAAAATAGCAACGTAACTCCTTGTACGTTTGCCGGAAAAGTTACAGTGAATGATTTCCCTCCTCGTTATCTCATCGATAATTTAGTAACACAAGATGTAGTCAAGTGCGAATAATTTATTTATCTCGTAGCGTTGTTTATTTCAGGGATTTTTTGTAGGAGCAACTGTTTTAATATGTAATGGTATTCCCTTTGATTTATTTTGATGACAGCAATCATTGCTTTTCTCACCTGATCATGGAGGTATTTCTATCGCATTGAGACTACAGTCACGGACTCTCAAAAAACTCTTTGTAACTTCCTGTCATCGACTTTTGATACTTCTTGTCACTGCTTTCTGCTGCTTATCCTTCCTCATCAATTCCCGTCATCTCTGTTGCCTTATCCATCTGCTCATCTTCTTGACCACGTCTCTGTGGACAAATCTTTCCTATCATATTTAACTGTCGTCTCTGTTATAGTATCCTTCCTGTCATCTCTCAACCACGTCTCTATCGCAGTATTCTTCCTGTCATCTGTTTCCCTCGTTTTTTGTAATTAACGGAGGATAGTAAATAATCCTCCACCTGACGCAACGATGAGGAAACAATCAGCGGTAATTTCCTATTATATTATTTTGCATCTCAGAAGAACACGAGGGCAGCTCAAATGCAACAATTACTGGTCTTACTGGTAACCAATTAACGTCTTACTGGTAACCAAGATAAATTAGATATTCATGAATTTAATAAATTCTTCACCATATGGCAAATAGCGGTGCAGTAACGCATGTCGCTGAATGGAAGAAGATTACAATTTATTTATTTAAAACATATTGATGTTGATACATACACATGGCAAAATAATCGTTGATTGGGGGTCCCCTTTCTAATGCTTTTGCAGAATAGTTCCTAAAAGCTGGAAGTGATTAAATTATATTGGCACTAGCAAGTCTTATACAGATACAAAATGGCTTAAAGGAATCAACATAAGGTTGAAATAATTTTAGTGGTTTCTATGATTATTCATCTTGGATTTTGCTTTACCCGAAGGTACATTAATGCATAGAAGATTAGTTTTTCGCTCCAGAATAGCACATCGAAAGTGTTTCAGAATAAGACACCAATTTAGACTCACAAACTTCATTATTTTGTAAATTGAAACCAATCACACGTCGTGTCGTCATCAACATAATGTTTTATGAAGGTGAATATTTGATAAATGAAAATTCAACTTAAAGATCATCGACTCGCTCGTCAGTTTGCATTTGATTTCACAAAGTAACAGGCCCCCTAATAGTCAACCATTACCTTCTGTGCATGTTAATACCATCGAAATAGCTAATCCAGGTCGGGACGTAGGCACTTTTTACTCAACACGCTACAGATCTCTGAATATCGAACACGGCTCACGAGTTGTCCCTATCAACGACAGATTTTGATTATCCAAAATGAAATGTGGTTTCGAGTTTCACGGTCTACCTATCGAGGCAGCACCATACACGTCCGAAACAAATATAAATTAAATAAAGTTTAATTAAATTTCATCTGCTAAGCGAAAAACTGCATTCAATTCAGGCAATGAAATTCATTTACTACATGAACGTGCATGTGCATATTTAGTGTATAATGATTACTTTAAAATGCAATACGAACAATCACAATCAGGCTTCTCTAATCCTAATTTGACTGGAGTCTGAAAATGATGGATTTCTTTGACTTTGTACACTTTGTCGAGATATTAAAAACTCATGCAGTAAGATTATTCTGAGATAAACAAGAAATTATTCCATTTCAATAACGTTCGGAAGAGACTCAAGGTATCGTGAACGCTATATTTCAGGTACAATCAATGGAAATCAAATACTCGAAAAAATAATGCTACACCTAAGTCACTGTTGCGAGTTAATTCAGGGATAGCCGAAATAACCTAATAACACTGTAATGTGTGGGTAAACATAAATCAAGTCTGAATGCCATCCTGTTTTGCAGTAAAGGTGATATAGCGTCGATGTACTACAAATTGAACAAGTGTTAGAGTTTGTTTCTTGTAATACCTCTAGGAGTATATTTCTCAGCTGGTACACAAATTGAATAACCACAGAGGTTTTACATTTTGACTAGGAAGAAAAAGGGTTCCATTTTGCTGTGTTGCTCCTGTCATATATTCTAGATAATTGTCGACAACTAGAGAGAGTAATTTTCTTCAGCTCAGTCACCAATTTCGTTCTCGACAACTACTTTTGAAGCCCCAACTCGTAGACTTTTAGTACTTTCTGTCGCGAGCAAACATTGATTCCTGTAACTTATATATCCTTTGCCAACCAACAGCCATGAACAAAGACCACACCCTTCCTAAGGAGTCTTTTTTACCGGCATCACTGACCTGACACACCCTCTGTTGCTGAGAGGGTTAACGTGACAGAGGAGGTTAATCTAGCGGGATCACTGACCTGACACACCCTCTGTTGCTGAGAGGGATTAGGGTGACAGGGAGGGGGAACTCATGGTGAATGTCTCCTGCCACGAGAACATATTGTAAAGTGACAGGCATATTGTACTTGTTCACTAACTGAAATTGGCACTCAGATACACGGCGTGGTGGGTGAGTATTTGGAGAAAAGTATTTGTTAAAAAATCATTGAAGATCTTTCTAAATTCCTTTGAACACAGCTAAGATCCAAATTGATAGATATTGAATATTTCTTGCACACGCTAATTCTCTTGACCTTCTCTGAAATATTTTGTTCAACAAAACACGTGGGTGAAAAATAATGACACCTAGTAGTTGTACTTATAGCCTGCATTGAGTGTCAGTCATTGACGGAGAAAAAATATATGACGTCACTCTGACTACAAATATTGTTACAGTGAGGTCGTAACATCTCGATACAACGCTGTGATATAATGTAAAACATTTAAATTTGTATTTATAATTCATAGTTGAATTTTCATCTTTCACTCATCTGCTCACCTATCTAGTGGTACTTCAATTTTAATTTTGCAGTGCATGTGTTGAAGTCTTGATGTGCTTCCCAATTTCAACGTTGCGAGGCTCTGAAAGGCTGCAACTGATGTTGCCTCCTTCGGTGACAGCGGTTTACACCTTTCTAACTCAGAAGGGCGATGGATTGGTCTCCCAGTGCTTGTCAAACGGGTTTTCGAAAGGGTAGATATTGTTTTAATTTACCACATCATGTGATAGTCGGCTGCATTTGTAAGTATCTTGATTAGAATAAAGTTTCCGGCCACTTATGTTGTGGAGGGTTACAACTGGAGAGTATGTTAATTGTTATTCATGCTATTTTATTCCGATCTACAGAACCATTCAGGGCTGGCTTCAGTAAAACCATTCAGATATGTATAGGTTGCCAACAACTTATGCCTTAGTCGTCTTCAATCCCGTGATATCAGTTTCAGGTATTCAAGTCTTTGTGTGTATGTTTGGGATGTCAGTTCGGGGATCATTTATGCTGCCCGGTGTTAAAGGCGTTCTACTTTGTTGATAACCCCTCATAAGTGAGGGACCTAAACTGGATTCCAAATTTATTACGGGGTTTTCTACCTGAAGTGAACACTGAAAGCAAAATATGGTAAAAATTTATGTATATTAGGACAAGAATTCTATTGATTTTTTTTTTCTAGCATCCACTTTGTTTCCATTTGAGATCACTGAATATTATATTCCATGGTCTCGATGCTGGTACACTTTATTCAAATGCTGTTCTGTTATCAAGTAATTGGATATTCTTTTTTGGGTTTATTGTGCATAAAATTTAATGTGCATTTCTCAACATCGAAGTCCATTTGCACCCTACTTGTCTATTAAGGTCAGTTTGAAATGATACGCGATCCTGTTCGCAGTTTTCTCAGTGGCAGAGGCAGGTGTCATCTGCGAATTTGGATTAATGGCTTATTATGCCATTGTCCAGCTTATTTGCGTAGGCCCAAGAACACTTCCCTGTGCCACTCAAGAAGTATCTGCAACCCATCAACTCTGCTACTCTAAAGCCAAACAAATATATCCGTTGTCTCCGCAGTAAGCAATAACATATTCTATTGTTGTTCTTATATCACCCTGCAATCTGAAATAAATAGTTCTGTTAAATTAAATTTACTTATTTTATCTTATTTTTTAATTGTTTTCTGAGATTTTTTGCTGCTTTCTTGGTCTCCAATAATACACCAATTTAGTTCCAGTTAATTATTCATATTCCCCAGTACATGTCGTTCTCTGAACGCATGTTCCTGCAGGAATTGCACAACAAAAGCTAAAAGAAATCTGAGTTTGGGTTGTTCCACATTTAGTGACTCTGGGTGACATATCTGAAACATTCATGGATCCATAATCACAAGTTCTTACATACACAGTACACGTAATCTCATAGAAATAATTACTTGTGAAATTATTCATACAGAACCCTTATGATTTTTTGTGTAAAATGCGTTTGTATTTCCGTGTATGGCACTCATAATAGGCAATGATTCTGAGAAATATCGTCGTGAACTATATTTAGAAAATGAGAAAGACATTTAAAGATTCAAGCCTCTTTCCTCTTCGAATATCTGTCCCTCACAAAATCTTTATTTTCTCTTCTCCAGGTCCTGAAGGCTCTCTGAATGTTACACTGCGTCTACCATCATATGACCTCTAATAGGGCATCGAGGAAGGGAGGAACTTGATGAATTTCACACCACGGACTCATGGGGCGGAATAAGATGTCTTCTTGAACTTGTTTACTTGACAATTCCAGGAAGTATAGTAACGACATGTCTGTACAGGTTCTTTTCACTGACGAGTGATATGTATATTTCGTTTACGTTTACCGACTTATTTTCAACATGTCCTTAGAAGTGGGTTGACTGCATTCCTGTTTGGGTACGAATACATATGATTGACTAATGTCGTCAACCTTTGGAGAATCAAAACTAATTAGCAGTAGAAATGGGAACGTAAAGTTCTCATTAGAAACGATTGCAAGAACAATATTGTTGATTTATGAGGCATGCATCATATAATCACCACATGCTATGATCTCTTCACTGAGAGAACAGTGATCGAATATGCCAAAGAACCCGACGTGGCTCACGCTGTAAATACCGTTAACATTGGTGGCTTGAATACTTTCTACGTAAATTGTAAAGTAGCACCTCGTAATGTTCTCCTTCTTCTTTATCTGATATTTCATTGTTACATGAGAATTATTCATCAAGAAGATACAAACATTTTACGAAAATAACGAGGATGATTTTCGTAAATAATCAGGACTGAATTATGTAATGGTGCAGTATTTTCAGTAATTTTAAGGAGTTCCTCTTATTTGGTTCCCGTTACGTAAATGAAGTAAAACATCCACGTAATTAAAGAAGTATCTACAAAGTACACTCATAATGATTTCTACAATTATTAAGGAGCATTCACAGCGAATTTCACGGGGGAACTCGGCTCAAAAACTAGTTTTACTACGTACGTCAAGTAGGAATTCTCGATAATTTACGTAGGATCTACTGAGGACAACAAGTAGCAATTCTACGAGACTTATGCATCGAAATATGCGTAATCCCTGAGAAACAGACCTAGCTATCCCAACATAAACTTGTAGCAAGCTTACTTGATTTATGTAGATGTTACAATATCCCTATCAAAACAAAATGGAGAATTACAAATCTAAAAAAATTGTTCGGTCGCAAGAACTGTCAACAATTCTAATAAAATCATGGATAAAAAAAATATATGTATACAATGTTATAAGAAGAGAAATGTAATCAAGTAATGTAGTTGAATACGAAGTTTAGAAGAGACGTACGCCTACGTCTTTATTGTTTGAGTGCTCGACTTAGTGCAGTCAGTATCCCCGTCACAGAATTATGTTGAATCTCAGCATTTTTTTAGGTAGCAAATTGTGTATTTTCCCCTAAATCAGTACACAAGCCTGGCGTTACTGGACTCTCATCCTTGTCGTTGGTAAAGAATCATGGCAATCTCCCTTGTCGTTGTTAACTAATAATGGCAATCTCCCTTGTCGTTGTTAACTAATAATGGCAATCTCCCTTGTCGTTGTTACCTAATAATGGCAATCTCCCTTGTCGTTGTTAACTAATAATGGCAATCTACCTTGTCGTTGTTAACTAATAATAGCAATCTCCCTTGTCGTTGTTAACTAATAATGGCAATCTCCCTTGTCGTTGTTACCTAATAATGGCAATCTCCCTTGTCGTTGTTAACTAATAATGGCAATCTACCTTGTTGTTGTTAACTAATAATGGCAATCTACCTAGTCGTTGTTAACTAATAATGACAATCTTCCTTGTCGTTGTTAACTAATCATGGCAATCTTCCTTGTCGTTGTTAACTAATAATGGCAATCTACCTTGTCGTTGTTAACTAATAATGGCAATCTCCCTTGTCGTTGTTAACTAATAATGGCAATCTTCCTTGTCGTTGTTAACTAATCATGACAATCTCCCTTGTCGTTGTTAACTAATAATTTCAATCTTCCTTGTCGTTGTTAACTAATCATGGCAATCTTCCTTGTCGTTGTTAACTGATAATGGCAATCTACCTTGTCGTTGTTAACTAATAATGGCAATCTCCCTTGTCGTTGTTAACTAATAATGGCAATCTTCCTTGTCGTTGTTAACTAATCATGACAATCTCCCTTGTCGTTGTTAACTAATAATTTCAATCTTCCTTGTCGTTGTTAACTAATCATGGCAATCTTCCTTGTCGTTGTTAACTGATAATGGCAATCTACCTTGTCGTTGTTAACTAATAATGGCAATCTCCCTTGTCGTTGTTAACTAATAATGGCAATCTTCCTTGTCGTTGTTAACTAATCATGACAATCTCCCTTGTCGTTGTTAACTAATAATTTCAATCTTCCTTGTCGTTGTTAACTAATCATGGCAATCTTCCTTGTCGTTGTTAACTGATAATGGCAGTCCTCCTTATCGCACCCTAATTTTTTTTAT
>SDVV010025398.1:0-12429 GCA_016164225.1 Gammarus roeselii | reverse complement strand
TGGAGAAAACTGAACTAGTGGAAACTGAAGTGAAGGCGCGAGTGAAGGAGGGATGTAAAGTGTTGGGTGCACTGAAGAGTGTAATGAGCTGTAGGACGTTGGGGATGGAAGCAAAGAGAGGGCTGTATGAGGGTGTTGTTGTCCCAACTGTACTCTATGGAGCTGAGGCTTGGGGGGTGAGAGCAGAGGAGAGAAGAAGGTTGAATGTTTTCGAGATGAAGTGTCTGAGGAGCATGGCTGGAGTAACGCTGAGAGACCGGATCACCAACGACGTGGTTCGAAACAGAACAGGGATGGTGAAGAAGTTAGAGGACTGAGTGATTTCGCGTGTTCTGAGATGGTTCGGGCAGATGGAGAGGATGGATGAAGGGAGATCGGTGTAATGGGTGATGAATGCTGAGGCGAGTGGTCGCAGGCCTAGAGGTAGACCGAAGTTAGGGTGGATGGATGGTGTGAAGCAGGCGTTGGGAAGGAGAGACATGAATGTGGAGGTAGCGAGAGAGCGTGCAATGAACAGGCGTGAGTGGAGAATGGTTGAATTTGACGCTGCTCTGATGTGTTTTCCCGCCCTTGGCACTCCGCTGTCGGGGTGGTCGTGGGTGTGGGGGGCCCGGCCATTATGACGCGGCGGGGGTAAACCAGTGAAAACTGTCGTGCCCTGCTGCTGACGACGGATCCTCGGACTGCACTCGTGACCCAGAGTGTATCTTGAGAGGGTACCGGACGGACCCTCGAGCACAAAAGGGCTAATTTTTGTGAGTGTGAGCGTATGAGGGTGTGAGGTGCGCCTTGCCGTCGGCCACCCCCCTTTCTGGGGGATGCGGCTTAGTGTCTGTATCTGTATTTGTATGAGTTAGGCAATAGATATCGTTTAAAGATTGTGATATTTCCCAGCTAGCATGAGTTAGGCGATAGATATAATTCAAAGATGATGATATTTCCCTGCTAGCATGAGTTAAGCGATGAATATTTTTTAAACATGGTGATATTTCCCTGCTAGCACGAGTTAAGCGATGGATATCGTTTAAAGATGGCGAGATTTCGTTGCTAGCATGAGTTAAGCAATGGATATAATTTAACGACTAACTGCTGCACAAAAAAATGCGGTAACATCAGCGATTGGAAAGTGATGAAGATGTAAAACTAGTATAGTCAACTGAAAAACTTGACACGAAACCTAAGAAATCATGCTACAGGTCATGCCAATAATTGAAAATAGAGTTCTTCATAAAAAAATTGTCTTGTGGCAATGGTCTGTTTACTAACCCTTTCCAGCTCCGAGCGCGGCCGACCCCTCCATGCTTTGATCAAGGAAGGTCATGTGGGAAGTTGTGTCGGTGACAATGTCTGCCAATTTGCTTCTCAATCCATCGATAAGTTCTTTTGTATCTTTTCCCACCGACCGTTCCTTGAAGGGCGAGGTCCTGCGGTTAAAACTCGTGCCAGTGCCAGCATGGAGGAACTCGTCGCAGTTGTTCTTGGACCGAGATACGCTTTCGGTTCTGTGTAGTGCTGTGGACGACGAGTGAAGGTGATGTTGCAGATGAGGGTAATTCCTAGACAGATCGTGAGTCTGTGCAAGGGGAAACGTAGAAGAATCTAGAGAGTAAGTGCGATTCAACGTAATGTTTGTGTTGGTGTTGTACGGCTTAAAATCTTCAACAACTTCGTTGTTATTGCGTATGATTCTAGTGGTGTATGGTTCAAAGGACATAACTTTACGAATGAAGCTGGGGTGAAAGAGAGAAGAAGTGGTGGTAAAATCACTTCGTGCAGTGGTTAGGTGAGAGTTCAATACATCTTCAGTCTTTGTCGACCCACCCGAGACGTATGCATTTGGTCTTGCTGCTGTAGTATGAAGGCTGTGACCACTCCGACGTAGTAGATTTGGACTCGAGGGAAGAGATGTTGCGACTTTCTTATGTAGGGATTCAGACCGCGAGGCAGTCCGTTCAGCAGACAAGATACTACTGTGATGGTGATGCTCGTGAGTGTGTACGTGAACAGTGCTCTGTTGTTGTTGCTGATCATCTTCGCTCGTGGTCGATATTAAGGTATTTATTCGATTCAATCCCTGAACGGAGCCGGAAAGGTTTGTACATCTTCGCTGAGAACCTTGTCGTCGGATGCCTTCCAAACTCCTCTCCACTTTCTGAAGTCTGTGAAAATGTTGCTCAAGCTTTGTGAGCTCGTTAATCAAATTGTAATCTACAGCGAATGTTGTTCGATGTTCGGGTGCAGATGCTTGATCGGTATTTCTTTCGTTTGCTTCTCTACACGGAGGTGTAAATTTGTTAGGAAGGACTGAAAAACCTAGGCTTCCTGATGCCATGCCGTTGCCGTTTGTCTGTGTAGCATTGTCGTTATAACCAGACAACTGAACGAACACTTCTTTATCACAAGTTCTTTGTGTGGTTGAAGTTGCTCTGCTGGGACAGTTCAACCTAGCAGATGTCTGACTGCCTACACATCTGTTCGAGTTAGAATTTGTTTTGCTGTACTTTACCTGCGTGCACTTTTCATCTGTTACCTCTTGCAATTTCATCAAGTGTTTACCACGATGAGGCGTTTCAGTGGAAATATTCACGAGAAGGTTTGCTCTACCTTTCCCTTTCGTTTTCGTTTTATCACCAGCTTCTGAAACTTTCACGTTTTTTCTCCATTGATGAACCGCCTGGCATTTTGTATGCCTGCAACATCTGCTCGAAATGACATCGGGGCGTTTGAGAGATGATTTGCTACTTTCCTCCGATCTGCTGGTCAATTTTTCATTGAGCTTAAACGATTTCGATTCAATATCAGTGGTGACAGAATTGCTTTGAGAATCTGGTGAAAGTTTCAATTGAGAAGATTCCGATTCGGAGCGTAGAGAAGAGCGAGTGCTGGAATCACCTGACTCGACATCCGATGTAGGAATAGACTTGATAATAGAGGACACTCCAGTTAGAGATCCGTCCCCGCCTCTCGAGCCCTGAGAACTCTGGTCAGAGTCAGATTCTGCCGAACTTTCTTTGGAGCATTTTTGCTCAGGAACGTTACTCGAATGACCAGCATGTTTTCTTTCAAATCTTTCTGCTTGACGTCTTGCTTTTTCTAAAGAATATTTTCCAATTATTTTTTTGGTCGACCGTTTTGTTCTAGAATCCAACAGTTCTTTTTTTTCTTTCCTATCTCTGGAAGAAAGTGAACACTGTACGTCTTTACTGACCATGATTTTCCTCGTGGCTTTCGGCGTCACCGTGACATCACACATGATAAAGTCGAGGTCCTGGATGGATTTCTTGGTATCTAACTTCATGTCTTCATCGCTTTCGATGGTAGTGTCCATTTGATCAGAAAGATGCTTCAGGTCGAGCTTCCCTTTGCTTCTGGTTAGCTTTTTCCCCGACTCAAAGTCTTCATCACTTCGGGATCCCCTCTTACCAGAATCTGAGTGTCGTCGTCGATTTAATCGCCGAACACGATGTCGTTTGCCATCAACAGAGACAGTTGCCTGTCTAAGTCGACTAGGATCATCAGATTCGTCAATAGTTACTCGTTCTACACTTGTTGTTTTAGTCACAAACTCTTGCTGAATGACAACCTCTGTGTGATCATCCAGGGTTTTCTTTTCCTCCACACATTCTATTCTCTTTGGTTTCCCACGACGAATATTAACATTCGAAGAGTCGTCACTGTTAACTCCCCTAATATCAATAGGAAACTGCCCTCCTTCGCTTTCCTCAGATTCATACTGGAAATTGTGATCCTCCACTTCAGAGGCTTCAGCCACTAAATAATTCGGACTTCTCGCCTCAACAACTTCTCGAAACACCAAATCTTTAATTTTATTCCTCACAGCATGGGACACGCTCTTCTTTTTCACAGGCGACGGATTTCGAACAGCTTCTTCTTGCTCCAGCTCCATCATGGAAGATGTAATGAAGTCGTCCGGGTCAAAGGAAAATGGTACGATCTCATCGTCCAATAGTTCATCAACTAACAAATTATGTGATGCCGTTGGTCTAACGTTTACCTCATCATTACAATCATACAAAGAGTCCACTTCGTGTTTTAAGTGATCTGGTGACTGTCTAGAACAATCTTCACTGGGTACGTGTACATCACTGTTCCTATTCGTAAGTGTCTTTCCCTCGTCAGCAGCAGAATGTGCAGGGGAGGACCTTGAAGATTTACGCGGTAAAGGAGAGCTGCCCTGAGAATAGGATTTCTCTCTGTTTCTCTCATCATCGCTCGCGTTATTGTTGGACGTGAGTGAAATCAAAGCCTCCACAAGAGCTCTGGGTGATCCCAAATCATCCAGACTGGTGCTTCTGCTCTCGAAGGTGATAACACATC
This sequence comes from Gammarus roeselii, assembly GCA_016164225.1. Classification (NCBI taxonomy): domain Eukaryota; kingdom Metazoa; phylum Arthropoda; class Malacostraca; order Amphipoda; family Gammaridae; genus Gammarus; species Gammarus roeselii. The sequence continues at coordinate 8,091 of SDVV010025398.1, read as the reverse complement.
CGAAGGGACCTGCCTCTCCAGCCTCCCCCAAAAATATCTTTGTTTGATCGCGACCCAAAGACCTCAAACATTCATTGAGAGCAGTGGAAGGACCATCATCCTCGTCCTCTTCTTCTACGCCCAAAACCAGGCCGTTGGATTCATTTAAAATCGATCGCGAGCGACTGAACTGAAAATCTTCCAGATTCAAGGACAAACGAGAAACGTCTTCCACATCCACATCTCTTAGAACCGATGATTGGTGGGAATCGTTTAATATAGACGTTCCAACAGTAGTATTTTGATCACCGCGCGGAGAAGGAACATCTTTGTGACTGCTCGAATCAATTTCAATGGACTGGAACATAGCAGAGGTGATTACGGGCAACATGTTTTCATGCTCGTCGTGATCCTCAAAATCGGAATCTGAAGATTCCAAAAGTTGCTCCACAGCCCGGATTTGGGCTTCTGTTTCGAAAGTGATTAGATCCAGTTCAGCCTTACTTAACGCCCGTCTGCTTTGGATCAAACTCTGCTGGTTCAGCCTCCAATCGTTTCCTCTACTTCCGGCACGAGAAGGAGAAACCTCGTCTTTTTCTGTTTTATCCAAATTGGAGTCAGACAACCTCTGCCAATTTAAATCAGTCACCTTAAGAGAGGGCTTCCCTTCATCGCTTCTCGAGGTCAGACTCACCTTGTCGAGGCTCGCTGTAGCTTCTGAGATGATGTCTTCAAGAAAAACTGAACGACTCCTGGAGTGGTATGAGGAATCGGTTGGAGAACCGCCCTTGGTAACGCTATTTGTACCAGAAACTCGTTCCATCAGGCTGTTTGAGAACTCTCTCTGACCAGCGTCAACTGCATGATCATGTTTCCGAAAAACATTTCTAGTCTTTGATAACTTATTTACTCTTAGGAACTTCCCACCAGAGTTATCGACACTACTACTTGGCTGTTGACCGATACTTTTTAGATCATTTCCACCGAGGTCTGTGTATATCATTTCTAAGTTTTTTAAGTCTTGAAGGCTGACGCAACGTCGCCGAAATCCACTGGAAAACTCAACCCTTCCTTCGCCTTGTTCACCGCCCACCATCGCCGCCGGTCGACAATCCCCCGTAACTCTCACTCCATCAGACGCGTCATGAAAATCTACTGCTTCGCTTCCGTCAGACGCGCAGAAGAATTCGGCGGTTGGTCTGACGTGACCGGAGCTGAGGTAGCGTCGCCTGAGGGGCGGGATGTCCTGCCAGAACTGGATGGGTCTCTCGCTCTGGATGAATAGCTCGATGCCCTGGTTGTGAGGCGTCACAAAGAAAGAGTCCACCTTGTAGTCCCGCTCTTCGTAGATGAGCTCCCCTGACTGGGACGTCGTCTGAAACAGGGAACACGTAAGTATTTATAAACGGAAAAGGCAGATATGAGTGACAAGGGTTTTCAAACAGCTTCTGAGTGACCAGGGTTTTCGAACAGGTTCTGAGCGACCAGGGTTTTTGAACAGCGATTTATGGTATGAGAGAATGTTAATGAAGGAAATGTCACGCATTAGTAGAAGAATTCGAGCCGCAAAACAAAAATTAACCAAGGTAAACAGTGTTAACTTCGACAAAAAAAAATTACAATTTGATTTGATTCTCTCAGATCCACCAGAGCCTCAACGCGAGTCATAATAGGCTTCCCCGTAGGGCTCGATGATCATGGATTCCAGTAGGCTCGCACGCCTCAAGGTGCGAGAAAATAAATACAACGCTTTTGAAGGCAGTAAATGTTGAAAAATCAAGAAATGTCAGACGCACGCTGGTGCGCATAAGAAAAACGCTTAGACGAGGCGGACCTCCGCTCACAATCACTAAGAACTTCATGAGCAACATGCACGCACGCATGCGCGCACAGGTCGCATCGTCGAGACTAGTACAAGGTTCACGGCTACACGGACAAAGTCAACTCCGACAGCAACGCAACACGACCTAGACCGCCCCGCGGTCCAGGTCGACCACAGTACACTTCATTTATTAAGGAAGATTCAGACGGAATGAGTCCTCGCCTCCAATCATTTAGAACTTCAAGAGTAATATTTACGCACGCTAGTGCGTACAGGTATCATCGTTGGGACTGGTACAAGATTTACGGCTACACAGACAAAGTCAGCTCCGACAGCAACGCAACACAATGTTTACAGCTACGTGGTCTAGTTGAGTAGGAGTACAATTTAGCTATTCAGGTAAGATAAAGACTCGGACGAAACTAATCCCCGCCCCCAACCACCCAGAACTCCAATAGTATCATGCACGCGCGCCACTGCGCACAGATAGTATCGTCCAAATTTGGTATAAGGTCTATAGCTTCACGGATTAGATCAACTCCAACCACAACGCGTCACAGGGTTTATAGCTACGCAGTCCAGATCAACCCCAGAAACTACGTATGGTCCGTGCACGCGCGAGCGAGCACAGACTGAAGAAAAAACAAAATTGTGGATCGTGAAGAAAGTAGGAGCAGGTTCGTCACGAGCAGAAAAACTGCTCGGATTATTGATTTCGCACTCATTGTTCAAGGGGATAGGGTGGGGGGTAGAGGTCCCTTGGGTCCCATTAGAACCCGACAAATCCCAGAGGGTAACCAAGTCCCCCGGGTCTTCCCGAGCTCCTCGGATTTCTCGAGACCCCTCGTCTCAGCTTACCTCGGCTTGTCTCGAAAAATTCGGCCAGTCTCGGTCGTCGCGACCAACACGACTCGCCTCAAAATGTTTCGACTGATCTCGACGCACCTCGACCAGCCTCGACGCGACCCTTGCCCTCTGCGCCAATAATCCACGGACTGTAATGGTTAATTGTTCTACTCAAGTATTTCACGTATATACATTTTTCTTAGTATGGGCTTTACAGCGTGGGGAGAGGGAAGCAGGGGTCCCAGGGTTCAGATGGGCCTTAGGCGGGTCCCAAAGTTTCTCAGGGGCGTCCCAAAGGGTCTCAATGGTGTTTCAAAGGGTCCCGGAAGGATTCAAGTGGGTCCCCCAAATCCTCCTGGCCTTCCAAGTCCCCCGGGTTCCCGAAACCCCCGGGTCCCCAGAGTCCCGCGGGTCCCACCTAGTCTCAACCAGCTTCGGTCCGTCTCGACTTGTCTCCACTCGCCTCAAACTGCCTCGACTCGCCTCATCCCCTCCACGCACAGTGCCATTCATGACTTCCACTCTAAAAGATCAATATCAACATTATTTCACCATTTGGCCATCAAAACGCCTAGCTGTGCACGGACATTTAATAAGCGCCCGGGAGAGTGCAAATTCTCCCGCCGTAGGTTGGACTAGACTAACTAACACACCGTAGGGTCCCGGCGGGCGTCTAACGATACATAATTACATAACTAATCCAAAATTGATCACCATTAAAAAAGGGCACAGTTAAATAATAGAGCCCACGAAATAAGAAATACTAAAATAAAGTGTTAATGATCTATAAAATGAATAATCATATATCCACCCCAAAAAAAAGTGCAAACATGCTTGTTGAATGAATAAAACATGGCAAATGCACAGTTAATATGACCGGACAGAGAGAGACGAGTTCACATGTTTTCACGTGACTGGGAGAAGTATGGAAGCCAGTAAAATCTATTCTATTTGCTGGAAAGTCTCTAACTTCTCGTTTTCAGTAAGAGCATACTATTTTGTTATAAATGCATAGTGCATGGGTACTACAGCTGTGCCAAATATGTATGTATGTATGTATGCATAGACATACAGCCGTTTCCCCCTAGTTAGGAGGGTGGCTAAGTTAGGCGGACACAGAGGGGAGAGGTGCCCAATCTCCCCGCCACAAGACCGCTGTGTCCATGCCGAGGCTCGAACTCGCGACATGCAGCACCAGAAGATGACACGGTGGCCAAATATATAATATAAAGTAGGACGGCTTACAAAGGCTATAGGCAGTGCAACCAGATTCCTGTTATGGTGGCTATTTGGCAGCAATTTATTCTACTCCTGGCAGCGCTAAATTCTACTCCTGGCAGCGCTTAATTCTACTCCTGGCAGCGCTTAATTCTACTCCTAGCATCGGTTCATTCTACTCCTGGCAGCGCTTAATTCTACTCCTAGCATCGGTTCATTCTACTCCTGGCTGTGCCTAATTCTACTCCTGGCTGTGCCTAATTCTACTCCTGGCATTGGTTCATTCTACTCCTGGCATTGGTTCATTCTACTCCTGGCATTGGTTCATTCTACTCCTGGCAGTGCTTAATTCTACTCCTGGCAGTGCTTAATTCTACTCCTGGCAGTGCTTAATTCTACTCCTGGCAGTGCTTAATTCTACTCCTGGCAGTGCTTAATTCTACTTCTGGCAATGGTTCATTCTACTCCTGGCAGTGCTCAATTCCACTTCTGGCATTGGTTCATTCTACTCCTGGCAGCGCCTAATTCTACTCCTAGCATTAGTTCATTCTACTCCTGGGGGTGCATAATTCTACTCCTGGCATCTGTTCATTTTACTCCTGGCAGTGCCTACTTCTACTCCTGGCAGTGCTTAATTCTACTCCTAGCATTGGTTCATTCTAGTCCTGGCCATGCTTAATTCTACTTCTAGCATTGGTTCATTATACTCCTGGCAGTGCTAAATTCTAGTCCTAGCATTGGGTCATTCTACGCCTGGCAGTGCTTAATTCTACTCCTAGCATTGGTTCATTCTACTCCTGGCAGTGCTTAATCCTACTCCTAGCATCAGTTCAGTCAACTCCTGGCAGGGCTTAATTCTACTCCTGGCATTGGTTCATTCTACTCCTGGCAGCCCTTAATTCTACTCCTAGCATTGGTTCATTCTACTCCTGGCAGCGCTCAATTCTACTCCTAGCATCGGTTCATTCTACTCCTAGCATCGGTTCATTCTACTCCTAGCATCGGTTCATTCTATTCCTAGCCTTGGTTCATTCTACTCCTGGCAGTGCTTAATCCTACACCTAGCATCGGTTCATTCTACTCCTGGCAGCGCTTAATTCTACTCCTAGCATTGGTTCATTATACTCCTGGCAGTGCTTAATTCTACTCCTAGCATCGGTTCATTATACTCCTGGCAGCGCTTAGTTCTACTCCTAGCATCGGTTCATTATACTCCTGGCAGTGCTTAATTCTACTCCTAGCATCGGTTTATTCTACTCCTAACAGGGCTTAGTTCTACTCCTAGCATTGGTTCATTCAACTCCTGGCAGCGCTCAATTCTACTCCTAGCATCGGTTCATTCTACTCCTAGCATTGGTTCATTCTACTCCTAGCATTGGTTCATTCTACTCCTGGCAGCGCTCAATTTTACTCCTAGCATCGGTTCATTCTACTCCTAGCATCGGTTCATTCTACTCCTAGCATTGGTTCATTCTACTCCTGGCAGTGCTTAATCCTACACCTAGCATCGGTTCATTCTACTCCTGGCAGCGCTTAATTCTACTCCTAGCATTGGTTCATTATACTCCTGGCAGTGCTTAATTCTACTCCTAGCATCGGTTCATTATACTCCTGGCAGCGCTTAATTCAACTCCTAGCATCGGTTCATTATACTCCTGGCAGTGCTTAATTCTACTCCTAGCATTGGTTCATTCTACTCCTAACAGAGCTTAGTTCTACTCCTAGCATTGGTTCATTCAACTCCTGGCAGCGCTCAATTCTACTCCTAGCATCGGTTCATTCTACTCCTAGCATTGGTTCATTCTACTCCTAGCATTGGTTCATTCTACTCCTGGCAGCGCTCAATTCTACTCCTAGCATCGGTTCATTCTACTCCTAGCATCGGTTCATTCTACTCCTAGCATCGGTTCATACTACTCCTGGCAGTGCCTAATCCTACTCCTAGCATCGGTTCATTCTACTCCTGGCAGCGCTTAATTCTACTCCTAGCATCTGTTCATTCTACTCCTGGCAGCGCTTAATTCTACTCCTAGCATTGGTTCATTATACTCCTGGCAGCGCCTAATTCTACTCCTAGCATCGGTTCATTCTACTCCTGGCAGCGCTTAATCCTACTCCTAGCATTGGTTCATTATACTCCTGGCAGCACTTAATTCTACTCCTAGCATCGGTTCATTATACTCCTGACAGTGCTTAATTCTACTCCTAGCATCGGTTCATTCTACTCCTGACAGGGCTTAGTTCTACTCCTAGCATTGGTTCATTCAACTCCTGGCAGCGCTTAATTTCATTTCCGGCAGCCCCTGAATTCTATTCCCATCAGCGACCTAATCCTGACTCCAGCAGCTACCTAACTGCATTCGCAGCCGCAACTACGAATTTATTATCGACTGCTAACAAGCCACATTTCTGCGCACACCTAACGCGCGATTATGATAGTGGACCTATTCCCATTACTGGTAGCGGTCCGATTATGAAGTCTAATTGCAATCCAATTCCCATTCTTGGTAACGGATCAATTGCCAAGCTCAATTGCAATCCAATTACCATTCCTGGTAGCGGACCAATTCATATTCTTGACTACGGTCCAGTGCCCGTTCCCGATTGCGGTTCATTTCACATTCCGGGAGGTAGTTGAATTCTGATTCCCGGTGACAGGTAATTCCCATTCCTGATTGCAGTTGAATCACCATTCCCAGTAGAACCCCGATTTTCATTCCCTGTAAAGTCCCAATTTTTATTTCAGGAAGCAGCCAAATTCGAATTCAAGGTGGCTGCCAAATTCCCCTTGAAGGTGCCAGCCCGTACCTATTTCAGGTTTTAGTCTAATTCTCATTGGCGACAGGAGTCCTATAACCATTACCGATAGTGTTTCACTTCCCACAGCGCCAAACGCCCATTCTCGGAAATGGTCAAATTCATATTCTCGCAAATTGTCAAATCCTCATTCCCGGTCAAACTACCATTCCCAGTAGTGGTCCAACACCCATTCCTAGTAGTAATCCATTCCCGGTAGTGGTCATAATCCCATTCCCGGTAGTCGTCCAATTCCAGGTAGCAGTCCAATTCTCATTCCCGTAGTGGTCCAATTCCCAGCAGCGACCTAATTCCTATTCGAGCGTTCCTCCTCCGGGTGTAATATATCTATACAATCTCTCTCAGCCAAGCGGCAGACAGCTCGCGTGCGCACAAAATTAGCAAGGCTGCGACACAGACATGAGACGACACACGCGATAATGCGCGACAGCACGCACGCGCGTAAGGCGTTAACGGCCGCGTGTGCGGTGCACAGAGGGACCTTAATAAATGCACGGGTAAACACATGCCGGGCTGTGAAGGGGTGTTGGGTTCAAGTTAGATCTGTATTAGCTAAACTAACTAAAAAGAATAGGTTTGGTACCAGTGAGGTTTTGTCAGTGTGCTCAGTGTTATTATAAGGACAGCCACATAGGGACACAAGGCGTGAGTACAAGAGAGCACACAGACACTAGTAGTCGCCAAGGGCACACAGCTCAATACACGGGGGAGCTGAGGAGGGGATCTCACAGGTGATCGGTGACAGTGGGAGAGGTCAATAATAATACACAGCATAGTCTAATGTAAAAATCATCTAACATGAGCTTATGTAGAAACACAGCATAGTCGGGTTCAATACATAGCAGAATCCTATGTGAGAATACACAGCACAAGCTTATGTGAGAACACGTGATTGACGACACACGCTACATGAGGTCAGTAGGCGACACACGCTACATGTGGTCAGTAGGCGACACACGCTACATGGAGTCAGTAGGCGACACACGCTACATGGGGTCAGTAGGCGACACACGCTACATGAGGTCAGTAGGCGACACACGCTACATGAGGTCAGTAGGCGACACACGCTACATGAGGTCAGTAGGCGACACACGCCGCATGAGGTCATTAGGGGACACACGCCGCATGAGGTCATTAGGGGACACACGCCGCATGAGGTCATTAGGGGACACACGCCACATGGGGTAAGTAGGCGACACACGCTACATGGGGTAAGTAGGCGACACACGCTACGTGGGGTCAGTAGGCGACACACGCTACGTGAGGTCAGTAGGCGACACACGCTACGTGAGGTCAGTAGGCGACACACGCTACGTGAGGTAAGTAGGCGACACACGCTACGTGAGGTAAGTAGGCGACACACGCTACGTGAGGTAAGTAGGCGACACACGCTACGTGAGGTAAGTAGG
>SDVV010025397.1:0-12429 GCA_016164225.1 Gammarus roeselii | reverse complement strand
ATATATAGGTACATAAATTGGTAAAGATTGGTAGAAACTACAGCAAAATCAAGTGGATAACGCTAAAATCAAAGAAGAAACATATGACATGAGTATGAAAAACGGTGAAGATAATATAATAGTTGGTTAGATTGGGTTAGGATAGGTTAGGATGGGCTAGGTTAATAGCCCCTCTACATAACAAACCAATAGTGAAAAATGCTGTAGTGGATCTGGTGAATGCTCGAAAAAGTTAGCTATTCTGAATTGTCACGCAGTCTCATAACGAAACCTGAATTAATCAATAACTTCTATGTGTATAGACTGCAAACGGATCAAACAAATTTATAAAAGTAGGACATGAGGGAATAAGCATCTAGTTAATACATGCGAGCGGACTACATGATTAAGATGTACAATAAATTATTGAAGAATTTTAACACTAACAATCTACATGAATCCGGAAGATTAGTTCTCCAAGACGACATCGAACCGTACCCATATCCAATGTCGAGAAGTACAACATATCAATATTTTAGATCATTACATCCAATTAAGCGTATAAATTACCCAGCAATCCATGAAATTCTCCGAATTTATACCTAATACGGATATATTGTTATGACAACCATTTGAAACATTCAACAACAACTATAAAATATCTAAATAAGATTCTCTACTCTACCCTAACCGACATTGATTAACTATGATAGACGGTATTTCCAGCCATACCCCAGAGGATATAACCTACTCCAATATGGGAAGGTGTATGGTCAATCAATACATGATGCCGATGTACATTACCGATCCTGTAATAAATAGAAATAATCATGCACTTTAACTCCTATGGTGATCTGGTTCATAAAAAATCATATACCAACATAACAGTCATACCAAAAATATCTGACATTTACAGTAACACTGAGTTAATGCGAATAATGTTACTTTTTACTACGATACCTGTTCAAATCTATAACATATTCCTAGACCTAACTGCTGCTATGCTGCTAAGCCCACTGTGTCATAATTACGAATTCTACAATGCTTTACTCCATCATTTCTCAGCAAACTACCACTGATATATGACAAATTTAGAGGCAACACCCTGTCATGGTTTAATACCTCAGACGCACCATGCATCAGTTTAATCCATCATCTCTGAACTACGTCGAGCAAAGTCACATCCTGGACATAACCAAGAATCTATCCACAAGTACAGTGGTCAAGAATGGGGTTGACATGAGTCCCAAAGAGTGTGGTCATAAAAATCTGGGGATCTATTCACTAACGACGTAAGTAAATCACAATAACGATGAGCAGCTTGTCAGATAACCTCTTAAACAAACATAGGGAAGTTAAAACCGACATCCACAAGAACTTACAACATCACGTTGAAATTACACGAATTCCATATGACAACCAAAAAGTGTAAGCCCCCTCTTCACCAGAACCCCTCCATCCAGTAAATCATCTTCTAAAACGGTACACTATACACTTGCTAGGGTTCAATGACGAATTTCCTTAAGATGCAGTACGGACTTACACCTCTTGAAAATACATTCCTATGATTATCGTGGAAAATCATACACGACAACAACAACTATAGAAATAGCTAAATAAGATGATCTACTTTGCTCAAATTCACATTAAAAATGTAATACAGTAAAGGTATCCCTCAATCGTAAATTGGAAATAAACATAAACGCAGCGAGCTTTTGCCTATGGGACACCTCTAACTCCTCCTTAATATTGAAGAATGGTCCTACAAAAAACATACCGTAACCTAACAGCAAGACCGAATTTGTATCAAATGGGATTTTCTTTATCTATAATAACCACGTCAATCATTGTACCAGGATGTAAGAAGATATATTAAACACTAAAAATATACAACTTGTAACTAAATTACACCTAAAATAGTGTGATACATTGCAAATACAAACTTAATATATCCTAATATACCGATTTTGTATAAAATACCAAATGCCTTGCATCGAAGATGTAAACTGTACAGAGAACTTACAAAACTGGAAAACACCTACTAAAACTCTCGATTTATATCAAAGCCAGCATATCAGTTCTCTACCACACATAAAACATACATTAAAAACCGTGACAAGCTAGAACAAAACATGTAATCAACCAAACAACTGACGTGAATAAGATACCAGGACATGCGAGCAACACACGCTGGAACCCATAGTAAATGGTGTGGAATACTTCTACACAAACACGTTATAGTACAATATACAAAATATGATAAAAATTACTTTCCAACTCAGTCCAAAACAGGGTTAAATCAACATTTCTTTACCTTAAGTAACCACGGCTTAATCGTAACAGAATGTCATATGAACATATAAAATACCGAAATGATGCACAAACCGACCAATCATGCCTGAAATAGTGTGCTACATGGAAGATGCAAAAAAAAAATATCCTAAAAAATACTATAACTGTATGAAATAACTATTAAAAATTCAAAAAAACATCACAAGTTCTTCATAAATCAACCGATCATTACTAGGTAAACATAACACAATATAATAACTTACAATAAATCCATTTCGTTCAGGTATTTTCGCTTTTGGAACACCGCGTCAATGAAACACCGATATATCTGGTTCAAACCTGGATAATGCCATATGGGGTAGATAGATTCTCGTAACGAAGCTGCTGCCTCAACCCAAAATATAAATATCAACTCTCCAACTACCTATAGATATTATATAGATATGAAATAAGCGACTGGAAAATACACATAACATTGCCTAAATTCAATATCAGGCTGGTACCAAGCGCCCAACCGCTGAGAACCCCACTAAACAACCTCCGAATGAGCCAATTATAACCCAACAAGATAAGAAAACAAGCATATATGTACAGAAAAATTTTTAGAAGAATAATCCAGACATAAATATATAAAAAAACATTCACTCAAAACATTGAAATAATGACAAATCAGTCATGGAAAAAATACAATCCAAATAACAGTTAGGAGCAAACTTACCTAATTTGCCAAAGTGTTTCCAACGGTTTTAACGTTTAATACTGCTTGTAAGTTGTAATGTAACTGTTAGATTTTATTTCAATAAAAATTATCATATAAATATATGTTTGTCATTACCCGCCCTAAACATTCACAGCACTAGCATTGAAAATGCATAGATGCAACATGACATGCAATGAAATTCCATTACAATATGCCCAGCATTGAAATGCGTATACCAAAAGTAGTGTGTAAACGTTTTATTTATATAACCTTTTAACATATAAAAACCTAATAATATATATATATATATATATAACCTATTAACATAACTTCTGGATAATCCGCAGATCCCTTCATTGCTATAAATGATCTTACAGCGGATTTGAGGTTGGGAAACATCAAGACCGTTTCGATTATTATTAGCCAGCCCATCACTCAGTTTCCTCGGAGTGCTAAAGTTACCTGAGCATGAGACTGTACGGGCGGCAACGAGCAGGCTTCAAGCATACTCCCGAGTAGAGAACTGGGTGACGAGATAGCCAAACTATGGTATAACTCTTTATGGTCTTGAGACTTTACGTGAATTTGGAAATCGGACGCTGATCTGGAGAGATCGAGGATCTTAATGTGACAGCTATCACAGATACTTGTTGTGACGAGGGGCACCCTCAAAGGTCGAAACGTCCATTTTGTGTAGAAATAATAGTCAGTGCACAAGGTCTGCTGTTTATTGTGACATTTTAGCTGGTTGGAAAGATCTCGTGGAATGGTGTTGTAAAATAATCTGTTTTTGCTAATTTCTCCAAACAAAATGTATATTGTTGTCAGGGCTCACAGTCATATATACAATTCCATTTGATACTGAAGTGTAATTTACCCTGCCTTATGGTGGATGTTTCGTTATTGCGTGTCGTATCAACTGCGTTATTTCTCTATGCAAGTTGAACGTGGTTGATTAATGTATGTCTCCTTCCTTTCGAAATTGTCGTTTAACACTTGACCTATTCAGTGAGGGAGGGGATTTTCATTCATAGGCAAACAATTCAATTACATCAGTCAGTCTGTGGACTCAAATACGATAAAATCTATTTTAAAAACGTAAGGTCATTCCTTTATCCTTTGGTTCGATCCATTCATACACTTGAAAACAATATGTCACTAATGAACAAAATCTCTACTATATATCTTGAATTGGTAATAATAAAGCAACAACTAAATTTTTTATACATATCACTGTCATCGTTACCGCTTGATTGATTGCTGTTTTTGTTAGGAGGAGTACAGTATAACTAGTGAGAATAAGGGATTTGATCAAATTCATTCCCTTTGGTTGAACAGCTTAAACTAGAAAGTTTACGGGCGATAATGGTTTTGGAGGAAACCACGATTTTGACATGAAAGAACCAGTTACAATAATTTTACATGCAATAACAAGAAAGGCAAAGATGCTCTAAAAAAGTATATATTACGAGTGTATGTTGAAATAAAAATAACTGCTTCTTTTGAAGGGGTTTAAATATGATTCTGCCAGAAAGCTGAAGTCCCATCAATGATGTGGACATTGTTTTTTTCTTTTGAAAGTGGTAGCAGAAAAAGTTAAATTGCTAACAAGTAAGAACATATTGCCACACTTCCAAATTCATGTATTGATATCCATCTAAAGCATATACCTTTTCTTCTATTAGAAGATATTTAGTAGCAACATAATCCTACTTCAAGTATTGGCTCAACGTGCTAAATTGTTTAACTTTCGAATGATTTAAAAACTCAATTATTGGCAAATAATACTAACAACGGCATTTCCTTCGAATTTGTCCGTCGAAGCAGATGTCGACAGTCGCTTATTGGTGATATCGGTCGCTGGGGCAGTAAGTAGGAAAATGTTGACGCTCGGTTGTCTAGGAGATATTTTCTTGTCGGCCTCCTCGCAATCTTCCAAAGGTAATATCCCTTGTGCATCGCCGTCGAAAGATCGCAAAATGAGTTTATTCCCTCGAGATTATCGAGGACACTTTAGAGACGACCATCCTTTTTTATTAACAAGAGATTGAGGTCCATTAACTTCTCTGCTTTTGGAGGCTTATTTTTTATCTACTATTTAACATGAAAGAAAACTGAAGGGGTTATATGAATAATAAAGTTCGTGCATCTTTGTTACCGGAGTCGTAGCTCAGGTCTGTAAAACTAAATTTAAATGACCTTGAAACTATAATCTTAATACTTCAAGAGAGAAAAATAAATGAAGATATTGACAGGAGCAAGATGTAAATTACTCATTTGATTAAATGACTATTGATGTGTCAATTAGCTCTACACCTTAACCTCAACAGATGAGTGTAATATTGTGATACATCAAGTACGCAAAATATATCCGTTTGATAGGTATGTTCGAAGTTGGTTTCTCCATAATTGCTGTCATCTCGAAGCTGTAGTGTCCACTGACAATTTATTAACGTTTTACAAAAAAAAATTCGGAGAACGTTGACGTAAAAATTGTACATTTCGGGTGTTTTGATATGCGGAGATCAGAATAAAGTTTGAGCTATGTAACCCCGAAGTCATAATAATGTTATAATGTTATAATGCAGTCACTTGAAGTCACTTGAAGCTATAATGCAGTCACTTGAAGTCACTTGAAGTTATAATGCATTCACTTGAAGTCACTTGAAGTTATAATGCAGTCACTTAAAATAACATAAGGATCAAATTAGTACAGCTCGCGCTATCAATCGTGAAAATGATGATGAAACAACCAACAATATATTGAGTTACGCAACTCCATATCAATTTTTTTTTTCAAAATTTCATATATACAGACAAAGAGTAGCTGCAAGGTTGCAATCGATATTCGGTCACAGATGGAAAGATGGGCCGAAGAACCCTGCCCACGAGGCCGTGGCGTGTTGCCCAAGCTGGAAGATCCAACTTGCTCGCCATAACAGGGACTGATGCGTCAGTTACGAAATCAAATCGCAAGTGGCATCTGCCAATTGTAATTCCTTCCATGTAATTATGTAATTATGTGTAATTATGAACCGAAACGAAGTAGGAATTCAAACAAATTATGTTGTGTAGAGAAAAAAATTGTCATCAGACTCAAAAGAATGGGACTGCTCTTGGGAATAGAAACATGGTTAATGGTCTCTTAAAAGCTGTTAAAGCCTTTCTCAGGCACTGGGTTAAAAGTAAAAATAGTTTTTCCAGAAAAACCTGTCGCAAGCATGAATGTGCTTTCCTATAAGGCCGTGAGGTAGGGATTCTTTTTCGATCATTTAACATTTTGCAGTGAAATATCTAATAATAAGGAAGTTTGCGACACATACCATCAACAACGCAGTTGCAAGCTGCTTGACAAAGAAAAAATCACTCATTTTTACAGTCTTTTTGACGCGGTAACCTGGTATATTATTCAATTTGGATAGGTCTTACTTGCATTCATTTTGCTGAGTTTGTTCAAAGGGTAATACTTGGTGGCATTGGATATTGTTGCCCAAGATCGCATGTGGCATACGCCAGACTGCAGCGACGGTAGCGAGTGGTAATTAATGGAAATGGCAGCGAGTTGTACTTAACGGAACTTCCTCCCCCTGGGGTAATGTTACAAGCGACGTGCCTCGTGGATCCGTGTTAGGTCCAGTTCCCTTTATAATATTCACTAACGATTTCGATAGCAATGTACTCTCGAACATTAGTAAGATTGCAGACGACACTAAGATAGAAGGGGAACTGCAAACTAATCTAGATTTTCAGCAGATCCAACTAGACTTAAGCAAAATTGTTGATTGGCCAGAAATGTGGCAAATGAAATTTAATGTAGACAAATGTAAAGTTATGCACATAGGTCCTCATAACCTCATGCACGAATATTCAATGTCCGGAACGAATCTCATTCATGTCACCGAAGAGAGAGATTTAGGTGTCATCATTAGTAACAACTTAAAAAGTAGCAAGCAACGTAACGATGCTGTCATTAAAGGCAACCAAATGCTAGAAATGGTATCATGCACTATCTCGTACAAAAACCCACACGGTATGCTCGAGTTATACAATACGTTTGTTAAACCGCATCTCGAGTACTACGTTCAATTCTGGTCTATTTATCATAAAAAATACGTTATTAAAAAAGAGAAGCTTCAGCGTAGAGCTACCAAACTCATCCCTTCCCTGTGGAATAAACCGTACAAAGACAGGCAACGCGTACTCAATCAATCTTTAACCGCTAGGAAAACGTCTAGTCAGATGCGACAGGATCGATGTGTAGAAGATTATGAAAGGTAAGGAAAACGTCGACCGATCGAGCCTTTTCACTCTAGATACGAACGAAGTGACCAGGAAGAATGGATTTAAAATCGTTGGGAAACACTCGACATCACGCGCAGTTTCTTCACGTATAGAGTTGTCGACGAATGGAACAACATACAGAAGTTTCACTGAGGTACAGTAACTACGACCAAGCACATGAATTGGAAAAGTTTTGGTTTTAATCTTTGTGAAGTTATAAAATCAAAGGAGGACGCAAACTGATATACTCGCTCGTGAGAGAACAGCTTCTCACTTTCTATAATGATCCGAAGACGTCCTCAGCAGCGTCGCAGTTGAGGACGTCCCAATCAGGAGTGGAAAAGCTGAACCGTTAACAGTCACGTGTCGATCTTTGCGTTGCCTACCCAGTCACTCAGCAACATTTATAAAAATATAGTGGATCGGTTGCTTGGGCTGATAGAAATTTTAATGCAGTTAGGAAAATGGTCTTAATGGTGGCATCAGACGGGAATAATAATATTAGGAAGAGGCAGTGTGTCGGATCAATCTCGTCAGGTCTTCAGGTGTCAGATGATCACTATAAGAGGAAAGTGAAGACATGGACTGAAATGGCATCGAAGGAGCAGGTACATCTCAACGAGTTGTCAGATATTTGGCCAACTGAGGTATTGGCTGTGATATTACAGAATAGTACAATATCAAGTTCAGGTGATATCGAAATTTGCAATGATAGTGTGACTCCGAATCACATCAAACTTTCAGATCAGATCAGAATTTTCCATCGTTCCTGCTATTTTCGCTCAACCAGTGTCCGATGAGGTTGAGCGACATTGCCATTAGTTAAGTTCAGTAGAATTATTGAGGCTGGTATGTCCTCTTGGTCTTCTAATATTGTCCCGGTTAGAAAAAAGAACCGTTCAATCCGAATGTGCATGGCTTATCGACAAATAACTTAAGTATCAGTTCCAGACAAATTACCTAGTTCAAATTTGTCAGATTCAATTTTTGGCTTCCATGGAATAAAATATTTCCTTGTGTATATCTGGTACGCTGGTACGAGGTTCATACTAGATTCCTATTGATGACCAATGTAATCAGTACACAGTTTTTCCTACCATCGTATTCATTAGCAGCTTCAGTTCATGTCATACGCCCTCAGCCTTTCAGCAAGAATTTTGTGCTGTTCCGTGCACCATTCAATCGAATAAAGTAATCGCCTTTATAGATGACATCCTGATGATGAAAAGCGTATTTTCAGAGCACCCTGATCTTACATCCAAAGTCCTCCATGCGCTTGCGATGTACTAAATCAAAATCAACCATCAAAATGTGAGTGGTCTTAGGCGGAGGTAGAGTATATCGGTCACATAATTAGTGAGACAAACTAAAAAAACAGAATATCTGTATACAATTTCAGACCCTCCTAAGCCTTCAACAGCAGCGGAACTCAGACAATTTTTCGGCCCTCATAAATCCTAAGGCTTTGACCTGGACTGACAAGATGACTGAAGCACATTCTCAAATTCGGAAAACGGAATGAAGTTAGATCTTGAGCTGGCTTACCAGACTATTGCGATGGTGCGAGCAGGCTAAAACCATGGATTGATGTATCTGGCATTGTTTACTAATCCAGGAACAGCAAGGCAGTCGTTGAATAACTAGATTCTACCACATCACTGAAATACTCTACTCATGCGAGAGAATTTAGAGCCTCACACCTGGGTATCAAAACTGTTTGACCATTTTTATTTTACACAGAATTCACATTGTTCACTGACCATCAATCCTTGTCCATTTGCAAAATATGAAACGTATGTGTTCACGGTTAGCCAGAACTGTAATGGAACTGGCGGATTATGTCTTTCAAATTCAGAATATTCCTGGACATCTAAACTCAGCTGCGGGCTCATTTTCGAGTATGGTGGGGACTAAATTACCAGACCATGAAGTTTCTAATACTGTTCCTTTGCAGCGTGATGGTCTTACATTCGATGATACACCTGTGTTACGGGGCTGGTAATTTTATGTTTTCTTGATTGTGTCGCACGTTTGGTGGTTGAATTGATTATCGTGTGCCAGGTGATATTAACCTGCGCGTAAAGTTAGTAGATGAGATCAACAATCTTCAGAGAGATAAAATGTGCCTCTTGATAGCGACTCTCGCAGAAGTCTTGAATTATTGCATTGCCAGGGACAGCTGCCTCCCTTGAAATGATGTTAGCTACCAGTTATTTATTTCTAAATAAAATTCCTGTTTATTTTTGAACAACCCAACCAGTCATTTATCAATTTGATCATTATCTTCCCTCCATTCAACTACAATGAATCAGTGTTATTAATTTCAATCTCTGTGTGAACGTCGAAACTATTCGCCTCCTGACCCTAAATCATTTGTATTCAGCGTAGTCAATCATTCTCCCAATTTTCCTCCAGTTTTTCTGCCTGATCTAGATTGTGAGAGCCCAGATGAGGAATTTGAAAGTGGAGTTTGGTTTCTAGTCATCGACTAGATCAAATTTCTAAAGTGGCCACAGTGCGAGTATACAAAGAGTGGCTCTGTGATAATGCAGGGGTTTTACGAGAGAGAACTCCTTATGAGAAAACTGTTCGTTTCTCGTTTTCATTAGCCGATTTACTATGCAATAGCTCTTCAAGATTGCTATTGTTAGTGATAAAGTTAAGCCTCATTGTTTTCATTTGACGTTCAACTTCCTTTCAGAGTATGATTTTTAAATTATTCTTATTAAAAAAATCATTTGAATTCAATGACCAGCATGTTGACCGAATTCCTTCCAGTATCTTTTCAATGCCCTCAATTCCTCCATTTTGATGGTTCATTCAGCTCTATTTTTTAGGTCATATCAGTTATTGATGGCAGTGATGTCCGTTTCAAAATTAATAGTCATTAAATCACCATTTCTGGCATGTCACTTCTGTTCATCAATGCTACTTGTAATCATGTTCAAACGGAACCTTCAATTCCGAATTCACTATTTTATAACCTAACTAATGATGTTTCCACAACTCGTTGGTTCAGTGAAGATTAGCCATGCCCGATGATTTTCTTGAGTTGTAGTGTCAATTTGCTATTATCTTTGTCGCGTTAAGAAATGGGCTTGATCTGATCCTTCATATCTACTAGAAATTTGCTCATGTAGAATGGGATAAGGTTTTAGACCTGCTTTCATACCTGACTTACCATACGGCCAAATATAGTATGCTATAATGACGTGTGTACCACGGTTCACCAATGTTATATTCAGAAAAAAAATCAGTCCTGACGCCACAAACGCTGAAAATGCAATCGCACTTTCCTTTCGAGCTGATGGCAGCAAATCTAGTTTCCCATCATAGAACAATTTTAAGATTTATTTGTTGCTATGTTGCGGTTGAGCAATGCACAATGAGGGTTGCAACAGTTTCCATCATGAACAAGGGTATGCACTATTGAATATCCTATGCTACTGTGGGTAGCTCAATTACAAATACTTGTATTGCAGATGAATGAGAAATTCGTGCTCTGAAAATTAAATGTTTGGCTATAGATTTCGGTATACATATCTTTTTTGTCCAAATAAGATAGACTTGATTGATTTGCGTATTCATTACGTATTTGAAACCAGGATGATATACCTGCAGAAAAAAAACAATATCCCAAATCAATGAAACTCAATTTGAATAGAAAGTGGAAGCACTTGTTATGTCGAAACACTGAAGATAACTGGTTCAGGCAATAAATTATCATCGTAACCCTGAAAAATCTCTGGGTGATCATCGAAAATTCATTACTGACAGAAGGAGATACCGGAACGACGATCAGTGGGAGCGACGATTTATCACCAGCAACACTGACGCTCTGCGCCGTTCAGGCACCAGACGGTCGGTGGGAGCGACGAACTATTGCAGGCAACCCAAAGTTTGCTCAAATACCCGATGCGTGATCATCGAAAAGCCAGTACCAGTAAAGAACGGACATCCTCTGGATAACCCAGTATAGTTTGTCTGGGTAATTGTCGTCTGATCGGTGGTACCTTGTCCGGATCATCGTCTTTTATCCCTGTATATGACATATCGGTAGACGCCGACCGGACAACAGCGAGGCAGCAAAGGCTAATAGGGCGAACATAATTGTCTTCAATTGTCCTCATTGTCACTTTGTGAAATGTCCTTATGTTTGTAATAAACCTGTTCATAACGATCGGGGTTACTCTAGTGTTTTTGTCGCTTCTTCAATGGTCGGCTGCTCTCGCTGTGCAACGCCTAATCGAATGAGCCAATAATCAATGAACCAATTTTACGAATTACAATTGGAACATTAATTGTGTTTCATGCAAAAGTTTACGCATATGAAAACTGGCGCACTACAATCTGTTTATTACGAATATGTTCTACCTTTGATATATGCCAACAGTAGTATATATAGGCGCAAGACCTGCGGCGCAAGAACGGCGGCGCAAGAACGGCGGCGCAAGAACGGCGGCGCAAGAACGGCGGCGCAAGAACGGCGTCGCAAGACCTGCGGCGCAAGACCTGCGGCGCAAGAACGGTGGTGCGAAAACAGGACTACGAAAAACCACCCTGGATAATTAGTGACTCTATGTTTGTTATTTTGTGAAGGATTTAGGAGGTATGTTATTTGTGAAGGATTTAGGATGTTTGATTTTAGTGAAGGATTTAGGATGCATGATTTTGTGAAGGAATTAGGATGGCTAGATATTTGAACCTTTTATCGAATGTATTGGTTAGGGTGTTTGTTATTTGTGAAGGATTTAGGATGTATGCTTTTCAGTGAAGGATTTAGGATGTATGCTTTTAGTGAATGAATTAGATTGGTGATAATTAATGGATGTATGCTTTTGTGAAGGAATTAGGATGTATGCTTTTAGTGAAGGAATTAGGATACATGTTATTTGTGAATGAATTAGATATAGGATGGGTAGATATTTAAACCTTTTATCGAATGTGTTGGTTAGGGTGTTTGTTATTGTGAAGGATTTAGGATGTATGCTTTTAGTGAAGGATTTAGGATGTATGCTTTTAGTGAAGGATTTAGGATGTATGCTTTTAGTGAAGGAATTAGGATGTATGTTATTTGTGAATGAATTAGATATAGGATGGGTAAATATTTGAACCTTTTATCGAACGTACTGGTTAGGGTGTATGTTCTTTGTTACTCAGGCACTGTATTTCTCGGT
>SDVV010025396.1:0-12429 GCA_016164225.1 Gammarus roeselii | reverse complement strand
ACATCAGCAATTTTTCTGGCGATACTATGATAGAAGGAAAAGTGTAAACTAAACTAGAGTGCCAGCAGATCCAACTAGACTTGAACAAAATGATTGATCTGTCAGGAAAGTGGCAAATGGAAGTGAATGTACACAAATGTAAAGTTATGCACATAGGTCCTCATAGCCTCATGTACGAATATTTATTGTTCGGAAAGAAACTCATCCCTGTCACAGAAGAGAGCGATTTTGATGTCATCATCAGTAACGACGTAAAAGTAACAATGAATGTAACGATGCTGCCAAGAAAGGCAACAAAATGCTAGGTATGATATTACGATCTCGTACACAAACCCACACAGTATGCTTAAGTTAAACAATGCATTTTTTAGACCACATCTCGAATACGCCGTTCAATTCTGGTCTCCATATCTTAGAGAAGACGTTAATAAATTAGAGAAGGTTCCAGGTAGAGCTACCAAACTCATCCCTTCGCTGCGGAATAAATCGTACGAAGACAGCTTACGTGTACTCATTCTTTTATCGCTAGAGAAATGTCGATTCAGAGGGGACATGATCGAAGTGTGGAAGATTATGTAGGCTTAGGAATACGTAGACCGAGCGAGCCTTTACACACTAGACACGAACGGAGTGACTAGGAACAGTGGAATTAAATCGTTGACAAACGTTTCTCGCTCGAAATCACGCGCAGTTTCTTCACGTATAGAGTTGTCGAGGAATGGAACAAAATTCCACCGGAGGCTGCAAACAGCAATACAATCAAAGCTTTAAGTCGCGGCTCAACCAGCTCTACACAAATAGCTGTCAAATAGCTAAACCGTTTCCTTGCTTAATGTTTTGGAAAACAGAAATATCACATGAAATTCTCTAAGACGATCTACTTCAGAACAAATCCTCTTGCTATCAAAAGGTAACCTAGTTTGGGGTAATGGGCCTTTTGTTGTCTCTCCACTCTGGCAACCACTTGTAAACCACTGGTGGCATGGGCCAATGAACATTGTGAGACTCAGGGTGTTGGAAAACTTCCCAGTTCATCTGCACATAGTAACGCTAAATAAAATAGAAAATATCCCAATCCCGAAGCCTTTCCTACTGTCAGTTGCAAACAAATGTGGCACCTTCAAGAAGTTAATCAACACCTTTGGGTGGATGAAAGGTTTATTGAGTGGCTAAAGATTAAGTCATATGACAAATAAAAGGCAAATCAACAGGTAGGGTTACAGGTATAAAATATGGTAAGTTGGTATGTAAAGGTAAGAAACAATTAGAATGTTTGACTAAAGAAGATGGAGAGGATTGAGAGCTGGACAATCAAGGTACTTCAACAAGAGGCCTCTGCGGATGAGATAAAACTCCTTCGCAATCCCAGTTCCTAGGTATCTAATCCTATGTTGAAATTGCTCAGTCTAATGCTGAGTGCGGAGAAATTAGTTGTTGCAAGTAGAATCACAGGAGCTGAGGGGAAGAATCAAGTATAGTTTACAGTTTCAGTCATCCCTACCAACCAGCATTGTATCACCGATATGATCATCGAGGAGGGTCACAAACTAAGGCACCATATGGGAGTAAACCACATTGTGGCCAGCCTACTTCAAAGGTGGGGGATACCGAGAGCTGGACAGATAGACAAGGGTATTATTAGGCAGTGCATTTAGCGAAGACGGAACGTGGAACGCATTTCCATGGAGCACCAATCCCCGTTCCCCCTTTGCTAGGTTACATAGTTAGTCGGTCACGACCTTTTGCGGTTACTGGTGTCTATTATGACGCGCCCTCTATATGATGACCTCGCTTCTTTCCCGAAATGTTAATCAGGGACAACTGATCAAACTCTGTAATTTCCGTGGAGATATCACAATCTTGGGAGGAATAAAAATGAGTAAAAACTGCAAGTGGCATTTCGACACGAGTCGGCCCCTGGTTAGAGGATGGTTTGAGCGGATAGTGAAGATGGTCAAGCTTTGCCTACAGTAAACGTTGCACAGAGCCATGGTTTGAGAAGACTAACTGCGCACCGTATTTATTGAGATAAAATCGGATCTCAATGACCGTCCGCCAGCATCCATTTCTGACTCGCTTGATAACGAAATACCTCTGATACCATCCTAGCTGATGCATGGAAAATGTCTGGATAGCATGTCTGCTGTACCACTTGACCCGGAGGAAAACCTTGATCAAGCGATGTTCACATCAGAGTTCTTATCATGCCGTCAAAAAAAAAGTCCAGAAGGTTCTGCACAGTCTCCAAACAAGATTAAGAAAGGAGCGAAATAATAGCACCCGAAAAGAGCGACATAGTTCAGATGCACGACGAGGGTTTGGAAATGCTGTGGAGCCTGGGCCGATTCGTCGAGCTTCACAAAGGCAAAGAAGGTCATGTAAGAAGCATGAAACCAATTACACGCGAAGAGACAGTCAGCTGTCTGGTAACTTTGCCCTATCCGTTAGAGGTGAAAGCTAGTGAACCTTTGGAAACTTCTCTGTATGTCTGAATAAAGGACCGACACACCCGCTTAGTGCAGAAGACGAGTGGAAGATCAAAGATTGCCGCCACCACTGACAGTGGGAATCACTCAAATTCAGCAGCTGTAAGCGATGCACTGCTGCCAGACCACAAAGGGCATCAGCGTTGGCAGCACGAATGCGTTTTGCTACCCAACTATAATAAGTGACTATACGCTTTCTTCTTGGGTTTGAAGTAAGTAGATAATGTATCCTACATGCCTCACAGACGGATGAAATTTGCGTCTAGTCTTGTATGTGACAAAAAAACATCTGGTTGGTGTCGAAGGTGTTGAGGAACCTCCACCTCTCCCTCTCCTTCTTCGCTGCCTGAATAAATTCTTGCCACATCATTGCCTGAATGTACCCTTTCGTATTTCGTGAAGGATAAAAGTATTTTTTTTCGGAAATAGGAAGTAAATCGCTTCAAGTTAATTATTCCATTGAAACCAAACAACATGGTATTGAAAGGCAATGTTTTATTGGAAGTAAAGAGACCTACGTTGATAGTAATTGAATATAGTTTTTGTCCGGTTGGATGTCCTAGGAGGGAAGTGCCTGCTTTCGACTCGAAAAGAATACCGCGGGGTTTGGGCAGGGGCTCAACCATTTTACGGCTTCAGGTTATGGTCAGAGTGTATCGAAACGTCTTGGCATGTCAGTTGTGTGCTTCTACCGTCCCATGATAGAAAAGGAAACAATGGATACAATTCCTATTGTCGATAAGTTCTTCGCGCTTAACTACCCACGATAGATTGTTCGATAGGACATTAGAACAATGTAAATAGAACTACGCAGAATAAACAGTTTTAGTCTTTTTTGCAGCACTTACCGGACATGGGGGGTTGACGATCAAAACCCTTCCCAGTACGTGGAGACGAAATAAAGGAAATGAGTTCAGAATCCCAGTTGTATGATTGGATTTTAAGTTAGTCAATTAAATGAGTATTCAAGTTAAATGGGTGTTATAAAAATAAAATATAAAGAAGGGGAGTTCAGAATCCAAGCTGGGTAATGTGAACAGAAGTTAGTCAATAAACTGAGTATGCAAGTAAAATAGGTGTTATGAAAATATGAAAGAGTTTCTCTCCGCAATGTTGAGGCGGGAGAGATTTATAAGCGGGACTACATAATGTAGTCAACGTGATAAATAAGTGAGACATAGATTACATTTGGTATTCTAAAAAAGTGTTAGCAAGATAACTCCAAAGTCGTCCAGCTGCTTGCTTATGGTTTTCAGTGTATTGTCGAATGTCATTCGTGGGAAAGTATTGCTAGTTTCAGTGTCACTGAATAATAACTGTTGACGACACAGGTACGCCTTTCAAATCCTGATATGCTTTTTAACTACGTGCAAATTAATATTTTGATATCGAAAACTCAAGCAACCGCATACATTATTTTTGAGCGTTCGTCAACTGTTAACTGCCGAAAACCGAAAAGTCTACTTTTCAATGTATTCTTATTATACCGTTAATGTCTGCTCTGAATTATATTCGGCATTATAGCGTACCGTGCTGTATAATGTTTCTAACTTGAAATGCCTACACATCTCCGCATTAGTTTAAGGAGTCTGTTGCATCCTTTCCCTAATGAAGCGTATGAGACGGCGCAAGGAGTAACCACCCCTACAGTAGCAAGCGATCCATCAACAGAGCACCTAGGAGCACCAAATTCGCGAAAAAAAGGCAGTTCCGGGCAATCAATCAAGGAGCAGGACGACCCCAAGGTACATCTTCTTATAACAGCATCTTGAAGTATATGCAGTTTTAATAGGAAATATACTTCAATAAACAAATGGAGGTAATTCTATAATCACAACTAACGAGGCATAAACTACTACCAAAGGTGGAGTCAATTAGATTGCGGTACACAAATTATCTGTTACTAACTTGTTCATACCCATGTACAGTGAGGAACTTTGAGTTTATCATGAGACATATAACAAGAACAATTCTAAGAAAAAATTCTGATCTTCATCCTCCTTCATTAGTTCAGTGCGAGAGATTAGGTATGGGGGACGAGCATGAGGTGTGTTACAGACAGGCTTTTCCTTTTAGGGATTTCGTGAGTGATAGTTGTAAGCCCCAGGAGTGCATCATTAAATCGCCGATCGTTTTACCAGGTGATAACATATTTTCTTCTCAATCGAGACAAATACTTTCAAATTTTAAACGAGATTTATCAGAAAAATACATTCTCTCCGGCGCCCAGAGTCGACTATAAACCATTTCTTTCGTCTGTGTAAGACTTGTCTGAAGCAGCCGTCCTGTCATGCTTTCAATTTACTTTACTACCTCAGCAGCATAATTTTGATGATGAACATGATTGCATTACTATATTGATTCGCCGAAAATTATATTTGTTGTGGTTGATTTCAAAATGAGTATTATTTACGCTAGAAAATACTAATTTCATGTGCTGGAAAAGTTATTTCCATAAAAACAACACTGGATTAAACACATCTGGATAATTAGCTGGTCAAACACGGGTTAGCTACAAGTTTTGTGTTTATAAAGAGAGTAATACTATTTTCATGTCGAAATTAAATACGTTCTATAAGTTTTCAGACTTTCAGCCGGTTGATTCAGCGGAAAGTAGGAATTCGACCTAAAAGATTATTTTTTATTGATATCATTGGTATCAATGTAGACTTCACAGTGGATATCCGTGGAACCTATGCAAATGGACATCTTCTTCTTCCTTCACCCCAAAACGTTTCACTTTTTCATTCATGCCAAACCGGTTTTTCTAATATATTTTTTTAGAGAACCATGTTACAGTGTGGACAGATTAATATGTGTTAGAAAACTGCTACAACAGCGACCCATTTTCACGTTTTGCGGTAATAGCTTAGTATAGTCAGCCCACTTTTTTATGGTCTCGACAAATAAAACACTTATAAGCAAACGTAGTTTATGTGCTATAGCGTAAATCTTTACCCTCAATAGACAGTGAAGACTACGAAATACGTAAGTAAACTGTATTACAGAAATAATCATATTTAATGACGAGAAAATATTATAACCTTGTAGGATTTTTCTTCAACCTCAAAGCTTCCGTCAGCGTTAACTGTGCTATTTATAACCTTTTGAGACGAACGTTTTTCTTTTTCTGTTTGTAGATGCCTAGAATCTTTGCGTTTGGGACGTTTTCATCTGTGACTCGATACGGTCCCGCGTTGAGCGCGGGACGCAACGCTGCGCATTCGGTTGACTGACCTCGTTGCGTAGAAATACGTTGGCACCAGGCGCTATCTTATCATTCCTGAACTGACATCTGGTGAACAGCCGCAAACACCGCAAATAGACTATTCACCATAGGAGCAATCTATTTTGCAGCGTTAGCATCAGTTTTACGATGGAAATGTCAACGTCTCGGCCGTGGAACAGAAAGAAAGGAATATCTTCGATAGTCGACTGGAAGGATGTGTTGATTGCCTGAGTGGCCCAATGACGACTTTCATCCAACCTGCCAAAATCCTGTGATGCTACATGTGCAAGAACGTTTTTTCTAGGTTCTGTAGTGTCGCTCGGTCATCCCATGGGCGGCTGGATGGTATGACGTAGTATTGTTCCAGTCAATGGTGAGGTATTCACAGACGGTCCTAAACAGTCTTGAAATCATTTCTGATCATCGAACTAGGCACACGGAACGAATAATTTCGTAGGTAACTAAATACTGGAGGAAGGCCCTGCTGACTTCTTTCGTAGATTTTGTGCGCAGAAGGTTCGCGGCGAGGTAACACGTGAAGTGATCACCATCGGTCAGCACGTTCTATAATCTACTGTCGCTGGGTTATTGGGGGAAATCCCCAAGTAGTGCCACGGTGTTTAGAAGTGTTTACAAGTGTAGGGAGGCAACAACAGGCCTATTGTCCCAAACTAGGTTGCCTTTTGATAGCAAGAGGGTTAGTTCTGGAGTAGAACGTCTAAGAGACCTATTGGCCCAAACTACGTTGCCTTTTGAAGGAAAGAGGATAAGTTTTGAAGTAGAACGTCTAAGAGAGCTTCGTTTGTCATTTCTGTTTTTTTATAACAACAGGAAATGGAACGGCTTAGCTATTTATCGGAGATTCATGTAGAACTTATCGAGCCGCGACTTGAACGTTTCGAGTGTATTGTTGTTTACAACCTCCGCTGGAAGTTTGTTCCCTTCTTCGACAACTCTATACGTGAAGAAATTGCGCGTGGTTTCGAGTGAGAAACGTTTAGAAATGATTTTGTATCCACTGTTCCTAATCATTCCGTTTGTATCTAGAGTGAAAAGGCTCGCTCGGTCGACGTTTTCTTTACCCTTCTTACTCTTCCACACTTCTATCATGTCGCCTCTGACTCGACGTTTCTCTAGCGAATAAAGATTGAGTTCACGAAGCCTGTCTTCGTACGATTTATTCCGCAGCGAGGGGATGAGTTTTGTAGCTCTACGTTGAACCCTCTCAAGTTTAATAACGTCTTTTCTAGGGAATGGAGACCAGAATTGGACGGCATACTCGATATGCGTCCAACAAATGCATTAAATACCTTGAGCATACTGTGCTGGTTTTTGTACGTTGTTGTTTTTTCCGCTTCTGACACGGTAAGCAAGTTTTCATGTAACTCTTCAGATCTACTGTCATGTTTATCCAGAACCAGGTCTCTATCACGCGTTTCCAAGTGCGAGTGAAGCCCTGGTGTGCTGAAATACGGCTGTCGTGTATCAGTGTAATTGTTTTTAGTTACAGATGTCAGTACTACGATGGTCTCCATCATTCGACTCGGTTTGTTTGTTTGTGTTCTTGTGTACAGAATGTCATTTCATTAGTAGAACTCCGGTTTTCTCGCAAATGTGGACACAGTGACAGGTTCTTCCGAATCCAATAACTTGACTACTGGGGACCAAACCTGCTCCGCCAGATGCTCCGTCCAGTGACTTTCGGTCTTAAATTTCTCCTCATGTTGTTTCATGACCGGCAATTCTGTTGGCGGTCAGTACGAACATCGTCTCATCACTCTAGTCATATCCTCATTAATTGGGTTCCGTGAAACTGTGTCGGGTACATGATGTTGTCTCGAATGTGGCACTCGTGCGCGGATAACATTAACGCCCATCTCGCAAGACACTGTTTATGCTATTTTGTACAAATTTATGTATCTCAATATAGCATGATCCGTCACCATTTCGAACGAGAACGAGATACGGTGCGGAGTGGTTCACCGATGATACTGTTGCCAGCGCTTCTTTTTTCGTTGTGCTATAGTTTTTCTCCGCAATACAAAACTTTCTGCTATTGAACTCGTTAGGGTGCTCGTGACCGTCATGTTCCTGGTACAGGACGCTACCGTATGCGTAATCGAAGCATCGCAGTGCAGAATGAATTCATTTCGAAATCTGGTGACTTCATGACCAGAGTGTTGGTCATCGTCGTCTTCAACGGGACGGACGCGACCTGCTGTTCCTCACAACAACGAAACCGGATATTTTTTCTTGTTATTTCTGTCATGGGTGGCCGCGAAGCCTACAAAGTTTGCGAAGGATCGACGACAATACCCGCACGCTCCCAGGAAGCCTCTGACTCGCCACACCGACGTAGACCGGGGAAAATATGCCATTACCTGAATGGGTCAGGCCGCTTGCTCACTTTATGACCGAGGAATTGCACGGAACTTTTAGCGTATGAGCATTTTGTAGTCCAGTTTTTACTCCTGCCTCCATGAATTCAAATAGGATTTTTTCTAAGTTTTTTTAAATGTTGATCGAAGTTCTCGGCGGACATGCACGCGTAGACCATGTGAATGTAGGCAACCTTGCCTATCTGCTTACGCAAGATTTGATTGATACAACGTTTTCAGATGACAGGTGCACCCAGTCATTCGTAACTCATGCGGTTGATGTGATAAGCTACTCAAGCTGTGTGGAAGGTCTTGTATTGTTTGAAAGCCTCTTCCGTTTCTATTTAGTGGTAGGCGTTCTTGACATCAATGATACTGTTGCTGGCTTCCAGCTGCAGCTTCAAGAGCTTCGATCATGTTAGCAAGTGAACAACTTAATTTGTATGCTATTGCATTGATCTTTCTGTAATCTACGCCAAATCTATATATGTTATCTGGCGTGTAGATTAACTCTTCAATTACGTCCTTGGTGCTGTGGGTTAATTGTCATTGTGGGGTGTTGATTGGCAGGTCGTCCTTTATACGAATGAAGTGTTCACAATGCCATTTTTTCCGTCAGAAACTTTGATGACAGATGTGTAACCTCCTCCTGCTCTTCTGGTTGAAATTGGGTCTGATCCGAGGCTGCAATTTGCTGTCGTCGATAAACATCATATCGGTTGTCTGCCTTAGACAGACTCCTCGCACCACACTACAGTCTTTTTAGCCTCCTCCGTCAGCACGGGATAAACAGTTGACACCGAAAGACGGTACTCCAAGAATAATGACGCTAATTGAGATGCAGCCATTCATGACGATTGCCAAAGTGCGTCCACATACGGTCCTGTATCTTGGAAAAGGAATCGAATATAAACCACGAATTACCAAAACACGGGTGTACAGTCAAGTAACCCATTACTTGATTGCTTTGAAGCAGGATATATCTCTCGCCAGCAGGATATATAACGTCGTTGTCTGGTAGGACCTCGTATATATTTGGTAGGTTTTCGGTTTTCCTACTCTGAAAAGTCACCTGCTCTTCCATCAGTGTTACGTTATTGGTGCTATAGTCTATTGTTACTGGAAATCGTCCGATAAAATCGGAACCTAACAATAAAGCTCTGTGATACGTGTTAGTTTTGCAATCTAGAATTATCATGCTTCATGTATTCATTTCCAGCGCTTAAGGTCAAATCCCTTCTTCCTTCCGTCGTGACGGTCTCGATACTCAAGGTTCTGATCTGTGTTTCCCTGGTTAATATTTCATTCCAGAACTCGGGCATCGTCAAGGCAACGTTATATATCATAGGAATCTCCTTCGCTAAAGATTCTATTAAACAAGGTAATTGTAATTCATTCACCCTGAGTGTTGTGTGCGGCTTTGTACGATCCGGGTGCTCAATCAGTTTTCTGGCTGGTACGGATCAGACCTTGCTTGTTCCCTTATAGGTTGTGGGAGTCATGAGACCATGACTTGTATGCAATGCCTTTGGAGGTGTCTTGGCTTATTGCATTTGAAGCAGGTAAATAAAATTTGATGAAATTAGGTAGGTGAAGTCCGAAGACTGTTGTCGGCCCCTTCGAGCGTCGAGTGCGCTGCTCTGAACAGCGTCGAGTACTGTTCAGAGCAGCGCAGAGGTGGCCCCGTGGTCATCGCAGAGGTGTGGACTGCTCGACTCTCACGTAGCTGCTCACTGTGGCCAGCCGCTTGTCCTAGCTCCGTCGAAGGTGGTTTCATGGTTCAGTGCTCAGGCTCGACTTGGGTGCAAGCGTAAATAATTCGTCAGTTGAACTTATTTCACTTTGCATTATTTTATTGTAGAATTTCATGCGTAGACCCGATTGAATAAGAGCATACAGAAGCAGGGTAGGAGCGTCCAGATACTGCGTTGAAAATCCTTTCATTCAAATGACGTACTGCTTTGATGGCTCATTCTGTCTCTGGGGGTCGCCCAACAACTCTAAAACGTATTCAAAACGAGGTCGAAACCCATTTATTTGTACTCGAAGCCAGGTTGCCGCTGTTTAAAGGTTCGGGATCGTATCAATTTCATTAGTAGAATACTTTGAACTGTTCCCTTTCATTGAAATCATCAGTCACTATTATGAAATGGGTCGCTTGTTCGTTGATGTCATCTTCCCAATGGTACGTGATGTTCATATTTCTAACAACTAAGGATATATTTGTTTTTTTCTCTGGTTCAGTGACGTTTTCGTTGTAGCCAATTTTCTGCCGTATCTGTGTGGTCATTTCGTAAATTGCTACCGCACATCACCTCATTAGGGCTGGCGAGAACGCAAGGGAAAATGCCTTTATTTGCATATGTACGACGAGCTCCGACTTGAGAATAATAATTCTAGCAACGAATTCATCAATCGAATGTTTTGGAAAGAATTTCTGTCCCATATAGCTCCAACTATAGCCGTCATCTAGCCTAAGTTTCCAGCTGCTCCTCCATCATCCAGCGTCCCCGCCCAATGCTGAGTGCTTCTTCTTGTCGACAGGGTTTAACAGAAATATAATAAATAATGGATGAGAAAAGTGTAAGGTTTTGTTACATGTTATAAATTGTATTAATTTCAGATATGACGGGCCGTAGCTAAGGCTTATAGATACCAATCAGCAAAAATAGTCAATTCACTCATGGGACAATTGAATTAACATTAACGCAATCACTCAGTAATTAGTGGAGGACCATTGCACGATATTACGAACTAAAATCGGTGTCGATTACCGAACACTCGTCTCTTCTCCTGTGATACCTGACTCCGTCAGGGCTTAAAGGTCCTAGTTATCTGTTTCACTGATCCCTGCACCCCTTCGTGACAGTTAAGTGCCAGCTAGGGTCCACGGCCGTCTCCAGATTTGTAGGTTTACACACTCGTGACGGATTGTGAGTAGTTAGTATAGGGCTGAAAACGATTTTTGCACGCCATGTTTCACGATCGTCTGGCTGAGAATGTCGTCCCAACGCAAATGGGACAATCTTTAGGTTAGGATGTATATTATTACATTGTGTGTCTGACTCAGCCTCCTTATAAATCTGACATTGTAATTACTAAGTCTTTATATGTCAAAACAATTACGATTGTGGTCGAAGTAAATACTGTAGGTACAGAGGGAACACCCGGGACAGGTAGATAGGGGAGGAGGGGAGGGGAGGGGAGTCAGGCGCCTAAGATTGGGTGTCGTCCAAACGCAAATGGGACACTTGAATGGTTAGGAAGTATGTAATGACTTTATGTGTCCGACTTAGCCTCTATATAGCTCGGACATTGTACTTGTAGGCTCACTTAATTGCTTTTTGTGGCTAATTTAATTACTATTGAGGTAGTCCAAACGTAAGTGGCGCTTAGTTTGCACGGGAAGACTTTTATCCGTCAATGACGTACAGTGATCTTATCTTAACTCGCACTTCCCGGGTCATGCAGTAGGGTATTCCTTCAATCAATTGCCGTGTTCGGTAGAAATAGCGTTGATTCATTCGGTCATGAAGAATGGTGTAGCTTTTATCACTTGCCGCGTTGGGTAGGAATAGCATTTGTTTCATTTGGACATGCAGTAGGATGTACTTTTAATCACTTAGCTTACCGTTCGGATTCGGATGGTTTATATAGATATATGTTGATAGGCCTTGTAAACGGCAATTATAGTAGTATTGGGTTATTTTGATTGGATCATTTCGCACAGTAGGGCTGTTCAATATTTATAATACGTAGATTATGACATCTTTCTCTTCACAAGTGATGACCATAGTTTATACGTGGTACTTTATAGCACAATCGATATTATTTGATTAAATATATTCTCTTTTTCCTCGTTGTATGTCTATTTTATTTCAGAGCTTGCCAGGGCTCATCGTTAAGAAACAAATAGTTGCAGATACGTTCACGTATTTTCCGATGCGTTTTTTTCTGTGGACAATGAGACAAGGTTAAGATTATATTTATAGATATTTTATAGCATAGATACATGGGTTCCCAGAAACATTTACATCGTGATCAAATATTTAGGATCGATTGCTGTTCTTTTCACGCATTTTCAATACATATTTCTGAAGTCAATCAAACAAATTTTGAGTGTATAATTTTGTATCACATAGTTTCATATTAATATTTACATACTGTTAACATTTACAGGTTATAACATGTTCAAGTTGACGTATTTTTCGTCATTCACGCTAGTAGATACGCCAAAGACAGTCTCAACTGGGTTGCGCCTCTTACATGTTAAATCCATGTTTACATTAGTTATATCAGCCAAGACACATCTTTTCCTCTTTTTAATGACGTTAGG
>SDVV010025395.1:0-12430 GCA_016164225.1 Gammarus roeselii | reverse complement strand
CGCTGAAACAGCCAGCTATCTAATAGATGGAAACTGAGAGCTGGTAGGCGCTGAAACAGCCAGCTATCTAATAGATGGAAGGTGAGAGCTGAAAGGCGCTGAAACAGCCAGCTATCTAATAGATGGAAACTGAGAGCTGAAAGGCGCTGAAACAGCCAGCTATCTAATAGATGGAAACAGAGAGCTGAAAGGCGCTGAAACAGCCAGCTATCTAATAGATGGAAACTGAGAGCTGAAATGCACTGAAACAGCCAGCTATCTAATAGATGGAAACTGAGAGCTGAAAGGCGCTGAAACAGCCAGCTATCTAATAGATGGAAACTGAGAGCTGAAAGACGCTGAAACAGCCAGCTATCTAATAGATGGAAACTGAGAGCTGGTAGGCGCTGAAACAGCCAGCTATCTAATAGATGGAAACTGAGAGCTGAAAGGCGCTGAAACAGCCAGCTATCTAATAGATGGAAACTGAGAGCTGAAAGGGATTAGAATGGTTTACATCATTAAAGTGTGCACAAGCCCGACGGTCAATTAGTGCTCATGTAAGCACTGCAGGATATGTTGCAAATTGAGTACCACGATATATGCAAACACATTGCTATGAGGTTCAGTCCAGCCTGCATCTGCTAAATTGAGGTTTGTTAGAATCAAAGCCTGTTATATCTCAACAGAAGATAAAATTATTTCAAAATTATCTAAATAATAACATCGAACCACTATCGTAAATATCATGACTTGTTTGAAACACTCGTCGGAATACACATTAAATAACGATTTCAATTAACGTGCATTTGGGATGGGTGGAATACCCATACTGATTTTATGGTGCATTTATAAGCGCTATAGTTCAATTTACTTATAACAAGTTTACATAATTGGCGCTCACACGAAAAAAAAATGCAAATTCAGCTAGACCTTTCATGTGCGTATGATAACCCTCAATTGACCCACTCAGGAACCGTACAAACAGCTGGTGTTATCTTGCTTCCCCTCCCCGATTTCATGGACATTCCTGCATTATTTCATAGTAATTTTTGGGAGCCCAGCGTTTGCGCTAAAATTATTCCCGCACACGCGCACTATCGCCACTTCACTTCACCTCACTGTCATGGCCGGACACTGTCATAACCGCTAAAAATCTTTCATCCCACGTGCTTTCTACCTAACGATGATTCAGCCCACACGCATTTTCCACCACTTCAAAATCTGCCACTGTCATGTCTGCCACTGTCATTACACCGAAACAGGCGTACCAACCTAACAGTTATCACTTTAATGAAACTTCAATAAAAAAACGCTAAAAAACGGCCTTACGTACCCTACAAAAATACGTATGTTTGCCCCGCAGGTTAGGAACACGTACCCTAGGTTTGGTTAGGTTGGGCAGGAAAAGTTTCATTAAAGTGATAACCGGTAAAATGGTACAACTGGTGGCTGATTCTGACTTGGGCTGTAACAGATTTTCGCCAGAATGTCACTGGCAGAAATGACAGTGACTGGTGTGACTGAGGAACGCTATGAATGTTCGCTGTTAACAAATAGTACCGTAGGTAGGTAGTCGGAACAACTTGGGGCTGATAAGGCAGTTGGCGGAGATGATAGATGTTGATCTGACGTTAGCTGTAAAAGAATTTAGCGCCAGGGATAGCGACCCTAATTTTTGTGGTTCATTTAGGTGTGAACCCACTACCCAAAAAGTTCGCCCAATTAGTCAACGTTCTTTACTCTTTATATATCAGTACCACCACTTCGAACCCTTTATCATTGACTGCGAAATCCAATCAATTACAGTTCATCAATTGGGCAATAGAGTGAGTTCATATCATATTTCATGATACACTTTTAAACCGGTCACGCCGATCAATGCACAGTAACGGAAATGCCTTTTCAGATGCTCGTATTACCTTTAATACTTTGTCATCCCCAAATGACTAGCCTGAATCATCCACAGCCCATCACTAGCGTTCATTAACTAGAAAACTCTTACTTGACATTGGATTGCAATATGAATCGTAACACTGAAAAAAAAATAACATCACACCTGAAGCGAACGTTTTATTTCTGCTTCCTGTAACGGGCGAGAGCTGGTTAGAAGAGACATGTTACGATCGGCGGAAAGATGGTTGAGAGGGGAAGAAGGAGGATCTCTTCGTCGATGGATTGTTCTGGGACGGGGGATGGAGGGTCGAAAATTGATTTATTGCACGTTATTGCTGTGCTGTTCTAACATTGAATATAAATCAAGAAGGCGCTCCTGCACGGAATGTTGATTAATGGGAATTCCTTCTCAAACTTTGGAAGACATCCAACGTTACTTGAAATGAGTAGTACAGCGATTCCCATAAAAGATAAGGGGAATTCCATTAATAAGAATTCCTTCTCATACTTTGAAGGACATCCGACGTTATTTGTAATGAATATCAGCACGATTTCTATGAAAAAATGAATGATAAAATATATGAATTAGGTAGACACTATGTTCATAAGTGTTTAAAAAATATCATGAAGCCATGTACGTCAGGAGACATGCGTCTCCTGACGTGCAGCAAGCATGATTTGATGTAATTATGTTTACGTACAGACTTTGTTGCCTACCTGTGTAGGCGACTCCCTCGTCATCTAGTCGGAGCCTCAGATGATCCATAATATTCTGGTCTGTTGCATCTTACCTTGATCTAGTGTCACGGCTTCAAATATTTCGGCTTTCCTTCTTCCATTACTCTGGCATGTCCTGCCTTCTAATATTTGGGTCCTCTAATGTGGTCCTCTAATGACTTGGTTTTGTTTCATCATTATTTAGGCTTTTGTCACGGCTTACTGTACTCGGGTTTGTTCATCTTTCCATTTGTTAGGCTATTTGTTTCTCAATGTAATCTGGGCGTACGTCATATCCCAAAATTATTTTGGCTCGCTCCATCTTCGAATACTTAGGTCTGTCACTTCTCTCAATAGTATTTAGGACTTTAACACATTCTGAACATAAGGCCAGACTCGTTTACTAATACAAAAACTCGTCTGCTTTTCAATTTTAAAGTTTTTATCTTCGTGTACGCGCGATTTAGGATTTTTTTAATCCAAAATTTCCGCTTCATCTTTTTAAAATACTCTTGGACTCTAATGTTCAGGAGTCTCGTTCTACACCATATTGGTCTGTCACATCATTCTATGTTTAGACATGTGCCAACTTGCAGAATCAAATACTTTCCTGCTGTATGTGGATAATTTATCGAAGATGTATAAGGACACATCATTGTCAGCAAAGACGGATGTACCGCACGTATTATTAGTCAGGACAAAGAAACATTTAAAGTGTCTACCAATAGATAAGTAATAACAAAAGCTTTGTTTCCTATTAGGTTCAGGAGTCCTTCATAAAAATTTGTCGACTGTTCAAAAACTATGGAATAAATATTCACGTGGAAAATAGAAAGATATTGACCGTATTTTAATATTTTTATTGGAGTTAACGATGTCACAGTCAGATTTGAATATAACATGCCCGTCCATTTCAAAATAGAAACTTATCGCGTTACATTTGTCACAAAAATCCCATGTTATCATCGCCAAGCAGACAAGTAAAGCAATAACAGAACGCACGCTAAACCTACTCCATATTCTAAGCATCGTCAGAAATTTGAAACAACTACAAACAACAACAACGTTCAGGAGGAAGCGACAGAACATGTTGTAGTTCGTCTGAAGTTAAGGCGCAATGGAAAACAATAACGGAGCTGAGGGCAAAACGACTCAACACTGTACGAGGCGGCTGAAGACAGATACAAAATAACAATAAAAAGAGACACAAAAAGGTATTGTCAGCAAAAATTCGACGGAATTTTTCAGGAGTGGATGAACGAGCTGGGATCTTAAACACGATGCTTGTTGTTGCCTAATACAAAGCTTTCAGATGATTGATGTTGCTTCTTGATCAATTCGTTGAAGTATAGCAAACTACGATCGATGCCTTTTTACTGCTGCTGTTGATTTAACTTACCGTAATGTAGGTTGAGGTATGAGTATGGTTGTTTTCAACAAAAACGAATGATATTCCCCCATTCATTTATTTAGATATAAATTCAAATTCTTGAAAATGTATCACAAAATTGAAACATTTATCAACAACAAATTCATCTCGTACTCATTATGGATCACATTAACTATGCATAATTTCATTGTTTAGTGGTTTTCGACGCCATTAAGTTAGGTCACCGTCAAAATTGGTTTCGGTCTAGTTAGTTTGCCCTTGAAGCAGTTTGTTTCTCCGGGACCAGATTCTGTTTCGGTGTGTCAATTTTGATCATATTCTTGACAGTTATATTCTCTGGCAGGTTCTCTGGCCGGCTGATGTTCATTTGTATTACAAAATTTGTGAACATATATATTCTAAAAAAATGTCTTAAGTGTTTCCAGTGTTTACTGTAGTTTGGTAGGTGTGATGACAATCATTGTTAGCTTCTAATCACTCACTACACAGATCCCTGGCGATGTAATGAGTCTTTTTGCTTTGTATTTGTTCCCACAAAATCTTGATGAACTAATCTTGATGCAGGCATCACGATCCGAGCGCAGGAAACATCCAAGAAAAAGGTGAACAGTGACACGGCGCAGGCATCTTGAAAGGGCTTCCCAGGATCCTTCTTTGGCCAAGTTGCGATTGGTTGATGCGTTGGATACATGATTCGCCAGACTAGCGTATGAGCGTAAATATGAGTGGGTACCATTGTTTATATCTCGCGTTTAGGTTAGAAAATGCCGCTCATTTCCAAAAGTTTGGGGCACAACAGTCGATTTATCTTCAGACACTTAATTTTATGAGCATGCCGTATATTATTTGAATTACTGTGGAAAAAAACACAATTTTTATGTGTTATACCGAGTTACTCCCTGCTCGTTTATTGAAGCTGAAGAGATATCTAAGTCGACGGATGGATTGATTACTTAAATTAAGGGCCCCTTGTCCAATCCACCTTTGTTCTGATATCAGCCTCAGTAAGCTCCCCCGTAGGGCACTTGTCGACTAGATTAGAACTTCGGAGATATTGTAAATTGGCTCGAAAAGTTATAGATGCAGGGTGTACTGAGACCCAACCTTCAGGGCTTCCTGTGGTCCTTCTGACTTTCCCTATGATATTTGCCTACCTATCCGTTTGGCCCTGCTTAGACAGCTACTCGAGTCACCCTTCTCCCAATACATAAATCAAATGCGGTATTTATTACTGAGGATCGTAACTTCCCTCTTATAATAAATTTTCTCATAAAATATTTAGAAGTTCAAAAATCAATTTCCACTCAATGATAAAATGAATCGCTCTACATTTTCGTCGGGCTGTTTTGTTCACTTACAACTTGATACCAGCATTAAGATTGATTCTGAGGGGTCCTCTCTGTGTTAGAGCATATGTATACGTTCACGAGACTTTGGTTCTGGAATTAAAATTCCGATTTTAATTGGACGCATGCTGTATTTTGGAGGAATATATAACTTAACTTAATCATTATCAGCCTCTCCCTTGTTGTGATGGAGAATTTGGTTCTATTTGTCAAGTTACGCAGTTTGAGGTAATTCACAGAAGCAGCCGTTGGATTTAACAGCCACAGTCTGCTGTAGTCACGGGAGGCCGCTAAGGGGAAGTTCAACAACAATCGGAGGGTAACATGAAAGCGACAAACTGAATAGCAGCCACAGGCTGAGGTAAACTGGAGTGGTGGTCAAGGAAAATAAACTACTGTCACAGACAATGATTAATACGAAAGGTGGTTGAGGAGAATAACAGCCTCAACCTGTGGTAAAATGCAGAGGCAGCCCCGAATAATATCAGCTGTGATTTGCGGTAATCAGAAGGCCTGGGGGAATAACAATATCATATAAACAGAGAAGAGAGAGTCCAAATGAGTAACAGTCACTGACCGCGGTAAACAGCAGAAACAGTCAAGGGGAATAACAGCAGAGCTCGTGCTGCACATGACAGACGGTTTCAGGACAGATGGCTAACCATGGTTTTTCCGGGGCCTAGAACAACTGAAACGTGTCTGTAATCAAATAACTTTAGACCTAACAATAATGTTACAATTTTATCAAATCACCCAAATTGTAACCTACGCTAGGTCACATGAAGATTGACTGAATAATGTGTAGACTTTCAAATCCCACCACCCAGAGACTCCAGATTTCTGATACAGAATAATTCCCTGCCAGTGAAAGATAAATGACGCAGGAAATATTCACTCAAAGCCTGGACCGAATTAGGAGGAAAGAAGTTATACAACCTCAGTCACTTTATGAGGGTCATGCTTTATACGTTCATATAGAACATTTCAGCTGGCAATGTGTGTTGTTCTGTGTGTGTTCTTGTCCGAAAAAACATTCATCTACTTAAGAAAATAGTTGTTTATAATTTTTTTTTCATATATTCCAACTCGTTAAATAAGGGAATTTAAATTATTGCAAATGATGTCACGACCAGGAAAATCGCTTCACATCACAGTCCTTCCTAGTATCAAAATGTGGGATCATTGATTATATGCGGTACTTCATCACGGAACGTCTTCTCGGGAGGTTTTCAACCGCGATCAATAACTCAAGCGTTATTCATGATAATGTGACGGAGTCAGTTTTACTTGTAACATTCGTATACTCCAATCTCTTTTGTCGAATGAAAAATTACACGAATATTTGAAATGTGACTTCGACATAGTGGAAGATATATAATTCGACATAGAGGATGTGGCATAGCAGATGACCTTCGAGATGCTGAGGAAGAAATAATAGTGAATAATTTCCAAGTAAGACAAAATAAAAAGATTGGTGGTTGATAGTGAATCGCTTACTCTTAAAATAACATCTAATTTTCCCGCTTTCTACAATGAAATTTTGTGAGAGGATTTAACCTTTTTTAATCTCTAGGCTACCCTTTCCGCTGGTATAGCCTGATGTTTGCGAGCCGTATTACCCATCACTGGACTCCTCATCTCCCCTGGCAGCTGTGATCTAACGGCATTCACTGCACTGAGTGGCGCTACATAGAGAATGTCCAATGTACTATGAACAAATATTCTGAGGCCCATGTTCCCTTTAAACACACCCGTAAGAAGTCGACCCATGGACGATGAGACACGTAGATGCCCGTGCTACACTCAATGCCGCCGCTAAAAGGGGGACCAATGGACTGATAATACTCACTGAGATGCCACGCTACACTCAATGCCGCCGCTAAGTATGCGGCCAATGGACTGGATCACTATCCTAGATGTCTGCGTTACAATCACTGCCGCCGCTAGGTAATCGGCCAATGAACTAGGAACACTCACCTAGATGTCTGCGTTACACTCAATGTTGTAGCTAAGTGTGCTACCAGTGGACCAAGAACACTCACATAAATGTTTACGTAGCACTCTATGACAATCGTAGGCAGTCGTCGATTGAGATATAAACACTCGTTTAGACCCACTCGTTTGGTATAAATGATATCGAACGTATTTGACGGATGAGTGAGTATTTCAAAAATGATCTGGAGTAAATGTGGTGATCAAATCTGCTGTCTCTACAGCCAGTGTTAACCTAACTCCCATTACCAACAGGGCTCGTAATGTTCAGCTATGAGAGTCAGCCATACTAAAAATAATTCCTCGTAATCGTCATTTTTCGAAATACAATACACGTATTATGCTGTATCCTAGTTGATCGTCCAAGAAAACTCTTTTCGAGCAAGGTGAGATGAGCAGGAGCTGCATTTCAAAGCTGATCAATTGACTGCTATGCTTGTCCTAAATAAAGATATGTAGTACGTTGTGTCATAGGATCAGATGATTCGGTGACCGCTAACATATTATTTCTGATGTAATCGACTGCATGGGTGATAATGTTGATGAATGATCTCAGATTTATTTAGAGAAACAGCTTTTACAATCTATTGATGATTCGAATGTTCACACGATCGAGTTGAGAACGAAGAAAAGAGGTTATGCTAATGAAAATCAATACACGGATTAGTAATGCTGTTGTCACCGTAGCATCGAAGTATTCGACATCGGCTCATCAACTGGCCTTTCGATAGACTTTTCAGGGAAGTTGATTGGGAGCAACTAAGAAATGAACGAGTGAAGTATTGAAAATTACACATGGCATGCGGCAATACACCAAATCCTGATGGAGCCGAGTGAAACACACTATCAAGTTTCAATTGATACTTTTGATATCACCATTGCTGATAAAACAGTCGTATTCAATAGTTTTTCCAGCCTTGCAACTTGTATGCGATACTTCTGAAACACCACGGCTTCCCTACGTAGAACGATCACAATGGCAACAAAACCTATCAGATATCTTCATATTTCGTTGAAAAGTCGGTTATCAGTTTGGATGTCTATGGGACACTGAAATTCGCCTAATACGTTCCTCTATAGTTTGAGGTTCTTCACAGCATATCAAAATAAAGGTAGGTGATTAGGTAGCTTCTCAACTCAACTGAAGAATCCAATGCAAAGGTTAAGAGCTTCATCATTTCGGAAGGGAGGTGGTAGCTACGATGTAACCACCACGATTGCAATTGTTCTAAAAGCAATTTAGTGGATTTAAATCTAAGCCTTGAGACCCTGCAATCATGACCATCATAAGAAAGCCAGCATCCGCGCCTTATTTTCATGAACAAAGCTGCGTTGCCTAGCATTTATGGGCCTCCAAATGTGGTCTGAGCGGCGTGTCATGAACACATTTTTTTGCCGCGTGCCCCTAGAGTCTGGAAGTCCTGCGTTGCCTAGCACTAACAAGTTTCCAAATGAATCCAGAAACGGCGCCTCACAAACACAATGTCCACCGCTAGCCTCAAGTGTCATGGGCCACCGTAGGAGCCAGCAACAGCACCTCATTTACACGAACTCCGTCACAAGGCTCAGCAATCCTATCCCTTTCAAGGGGGCCAGTTTCGGCCCACTTTCCCAAAATCGATGGGCCTAGAAGTTTGGTGCCTCCATAATAGGCCCATAGATCACACCTTGCTTTATGTCGAGGGGCGGCGCTAAGCATTAGGACCCGTCCTAAATAAGCGCTGTTGTTCTCATGAAGGGCAATCGGCCCTTTGCCGACTATTGCCTGCAAAAGAGGGCTCGAAAGAAACTTGACCCAAAGCCATAGAAGAGGAACTTCGAGTTATTCTCGGAAATTTAGTCCAGGCACTGCTATAATTTGGGGATGTTTGGTTCAAATGGAGTATAATTATTTACATCCACTATCACATCGTATTAGCAGACCTTCACCGTACGGGATCAGATATAAAGCATCTTCAATGCAGAGATTCCTGCATTTATTTTTGCAATTGTGCTCCTGGAAACAGGTTCACCCGTGGCAATGACGTTGCAGTTACTCCTGCTGGTAGTTGAATCACTTTGTACCGGCATAAATGAATACACTAAATTTGTTAATTAACGATCACGATCCGCATCATTTGCATGAGGACAGCAACATCCGCTAACAGTTGCTGTTGCTCAATCAAGACACTGACATGGACAGACCTAGTTATCCTGAGCGCTCTGTAACTTGCGTATGATGCCCTTCAGCACGGCGTCGTCGAGGCCTGTCCGTGTTCCATAATGACGGGGTCTATCTGTGCACTGACGGGGCCTATCTGTGCACTGACGGGCCCTATCTGTTTCAGGACGGAAGTATCTTTGCCTTGACGTGGCATATCTGTGTCATGACGGGGCGGCAACTGTAATGAAATAAACCAGCGGCAGTATCAGGTGTCACACTACATGCATTTATTTAATGTTGCAATTATTTGTTTCCGGTCTCATTTGAACAAAAGTAAACAATACATGAGTAGAATATCATTTCGAATCAGTGGACATGAAAGATCATGTTTTTGTTTACTTAGGGCAGCAACGCATTTCATAAAAAAGTTCAAACATCAATCTTTGAACTGTATTCTCCATGATGTCTGACATGGGAAGGAAGGACAACAAAGCACACGACTTTATTGCCTTTGCAGTTAAATTTTGTAGGCAGAAGGCACTCCCCAAACTGGTATACACGGGAGCAGCTGGTAAGCCAGAGTAGAGTAGTGATACAATACGTAACGCTGCTAAGGGAGGTAAGCACGGGTTAAAGCACAATTCCTTCCTGATCTGCCATTTTTGATGTTGCTTGACAGAGGCGCTGACCATCTTGGAATCCGAAGCGGTAGCCAGTCATGATTTGACTACTAAACTGGCTGGAATTGTTGATACAACCCGTCTACAATTCCAGTCCCGTCTACCCCTGTCACTACAAAAAGAGAGCGTCGTCGTCGATGTTCAGTGCCCGCCATCTTACACAACTCATTGGCAGATCTGATGAAAACATCTAACGAGACGATCTTAGGGTAATGCTACAACAGGCGACCTCTACAGAAGGAACAAGACAAATTTACATTTATCATATCATTGAATAGGATAAATGAACATGTTTCATTAAGGTTGTGTGTTTTTTTTAACCAGTAATTGACTGGCATGCAGAAGCGCAGCCATGCCCACTACGATGACTGCATAGATGGTCAGGTGTATTGCGCCTTGTAGATACGATCCAGCGTGCGAAGGGTAAATCCCATTCCCACGCATCCGCATTTGCAAGATGCAGATACTACACGAATGTAACAAAAAGTACCGTTAATTCAACGTGAAGCATAATACAGTAGCCGAAAATGATTTAGCTAGTTAAATAATATCCATACTATTAACTTTTCACGAAGAACAGATAATTAAAATAATCCAAATCGGGATCTTCAATCGACGGATGAGCTCAAATAAAGTCACTGGTGATATCACCCTCTTTCTGTTGTCATTCATTGTCTTTAGTTGATATTTATTTTGTCGAAATAGTCTGGAAGGAAAATCATCATTTGGTGCAAATGATTTCAGAAGAAGAACTCACTACCTGCCGAACAAACACTCTCTCACTCGCTCTGTGGGAGAGTCCATTTGCTCAACTAAGGGAAGTAGAAAGAATTGTCTCCAGCACACCCTAATGAGTAGGAACTAGACTGTACGGAGTCCCACTAACGACGATGGGATGAAAGTGAAAGTATTGGACCCCTACAAACTGTTGATGGTCGTGAAGTCAACGAGGTGGACTCACACAAGCATCTGATGAGATGGAAATGAGAGAGATGGACTTCGACAAGCGGCTGATGAGATAAAGGGGGGGAGGGCTGGGAAGAGACTTTACAAGTGACATGATATTGAAGGGCTGATGAAACTCTTAGAACGAGCTGTCAGTATAATATTTGTTTCATAACACAGATCGTTTGATACAAATCTTTGGTCCCTTTCCCTGCCTACGATGACGTAACGCTGTTTTCCGAGTCGTCTCGTCACTGGTTTTCCGACATCGCTACGAATGTCCGGTCGCAGAGCAGTGACTGAACCATTCAAAGATCCCTTTATTTCAGAGCTAAATTCTCAATCCATTGCACAATTGAAGAGCTTTCCTAATTCAGCGCTGATTGACCCGTGACTGCCTCTATTGGACGTCCCACTCAATTATTGACGATTCCAGTGTCGTCCACTTCCTAGTGCATTTGACTGCTGACCCAATTTCCCCTTTCTTGCTTAACGTCCCTCGGCAGCCGCATGAGACCTGCCATCATCTGAGGAATTGTGTGCATTAAGATGACTCAATTGAGAACAAGAGAACTCCTTTCGATAGAGTGTGTTATAAGCGATGAGGGCTTGAAACATTCCACACATTTCATCTTATGACGCTGGCAGGGTAGGATTTCACATTACCAGACCAGACGCTGGTGCTGGACCTGACATTGACTACCAAGACCGGACGCTGACGACCAGGAATGGACGATGCCGATCACTTCCAGACGCTGATTGCATCCAGATACAACATTGTGTGACAATCGTGCTGCTTATTTGTTTTCATTTTTGATATTTTAAATAATAGAAGCTGAAACTTTTGTCATGATCTTTGTTGCATTTAGGTGTCTGCGTTGATATTGTACTTTAGGGTTTCCTGCTTGGTTAAGTAAATAGACATTACCCAATA
This sequence comes from Gammarus roeselii, assembly GCA_016164225.1. NCBI lineage: Eukaryota > Metazoa > Arthropoda > Malacostraca > Amphipoda > Gammaridae > Gammarus > Gammarus roeselii. Next base: position 408 of record SDVV010025395.1, on the reverse strand, counting down.
TTTACAGACAACACAAAGAACGTCCTAAAGCAACGTAAGAAACAAAGAAAAATAAATCCTTAACATGTTATGTGGCATACACCTTATGAATGAAGTTGCCGTGAGTCAGAGCATTGATGAGAAAATTACAGATAACTTGTGGGCCATCCACGCAATTTAGTCATCAACTTTCTGCTTTATCGAATCGGTACTCGCATCCTAGTAAGAACGAGACTTCTCGCGTTCTGGTAGAGCTGAGATTGCTCGCGTCTTGGTGGAGGTGAGTCTGCTCACATCATAGTGGATGCAAGACCCCATGCGTTTTGGTGATGGTGAGACTCCTCGCGTCTTGGTGGAGGTGAGGCTGTTTGCGTGTTGGTGGAGTTGGAGTTTGTTGAGTCTTGGGGGGGGGGAGGGGGGGGGGGGGGC
>SDVV010025394.1:0-12430 GCA_016164225.1 Gammarus roeselii | reverse complement strand
CCTGAAATAATGTGCTATATTGTAGACACAAGCGTGATATATCCAAAATTGTATAGATAACCAACAGATTGCATTGAAGATGGAAAATTCAACAGAGAAGGTACAAAACTGAAAGACCTATACTAATTCTCACGAGGTAGAAACAAAGCAAGAAGATTAATTCTCTACCATACCCCAAACATACATTACAAACGTGATGAATGAGAATGAACTAGCATGTAACCAAACAAACAAGAAATGTGAATGAGATATCAAGACATGCATGCGACACAACTGAAACCTATAGTAAATACGGTATTGAATAACCATTACAAGCGAAACAGCTCCTACTATTAATACTGCATCCCTGAACGATCATTCCTACCAGGATATACTGGGTGAGAGTGGTAACGGCCGACGACTCACACCCACCCCTAACCTGGCGTCAGGGCCACAGGTACTGGGTGTGAGCCCTTAACGGTACTCGCAATCACCCATGCCGCTAGCCTGCGAGGCCATCTGCTGTTCTAAGCCTTGAAGCGGGACAAGCATGCAGATACGAGGACTGTTATCATGAGAATCGAAACCGCTTAAGAGGAGAGCCTGCTCACACTGGATGTGGCGCTGGAGACTCAGAGGAATACCATATATATTACGAAAGTTTTAATATTGTTATGCGGTACGAATGCCCCCCCCCTCCCCTCTCCTTTCCATTAAGTGGGTATGTCGGCGACTCAACGAAGTTTGCCGAGGAGCAGCAACGTCAGAATTAACCGTCACACCCATGACATACAAAAATTAAACACGCACCAAGAGGAGAGCAATTGCTCAAATCTACGGTACGTCGTAGATTCGACCGATATCATCCACTGTTGAGGCAATGAGTTTTTTCCTACTCTTTTCTGCTCATCGACTCTTCGTGTCGGGAACGAAGAATAAGAGAAAAAAAAGTTAATACTTCCACCCCCTTTTCTTCTCCTCTTCCTCCATGTGTTCGAAAGAGAGAAATTGTATTCCTTCGAGATAGCTCTCTAGCATCCCACCTTCAAATATGAAACTTTATTTCTTGGAGATGCCCTTATGTCATCTCACTTGAGATTTATTGATAAAATGTAGCACCCAGAACAACCCTTTTACTTGGTGATGCCCCTCAGGCATCTCATCCTGAAATTTGAAGTGTATTCTAATGTGTACTGTGGAAAACTAACCGTCGTCTCTCGCGTAACACAGATTCAGGCGGGACTGGGTGCAGCAGGGAGCAGAGCGACATATAACTGCTAATCTCTTGTCCGCATATGTTCGAGCTAATTTCAAAATTAGAAATCGTTTCTTGCCTTTTTGGACAAAACTCTGCGATGACTGCTGGTCAAAATTTAGAATATCTGTGTCTCCTTCATGGAGGTATAATGTATTATACCTCCATGGTCTCCTTTGACTATTGTCTAAATTCAACATTTAAATATTGAACTCTAGCTTTTTTTTGGGTAAATTCTACGATAACTATTCGTCAAAATCGAAAGCTACTCGTTTTCTCGGAAATGTCCTTCTGACACCTCACATGAAACTTGAAATGGTCTTTTAGGACCAGCCACACGTGTAAAGAGACTTGCTCTACTGAACACTTGGGAGAACCACTCCCAGGTAACTGAGCGTGGAGCTCCCTTACATTTTGCGCTTATCGAAATTTCACAACACTTTCGAAATATTCGTCCTAGACTCTAGATCAGTCAAGGGCAGCTCTATCCCTAGTAGAGGTCAATCCGGCGTCTTACCTTGAAGTGCGACCGTCATAAATGAACTACATGCATACAGAAGAGTCAATCTTCTGAACACATGGGGGGGAAACCACTACCCAGGCAACGAGGTGTGGTGCTCCTCCTAATTGCGCTCATACTTATCAAAATTGAATTTCCATATGATCCTTCAAAGCAGACTCAATAGCTAGTTAGAGTCCGTCTGACCCAACCTCAGGGGCAAGCCGACAGGCATGTTCTCGAGGAAAAGTATGAGTCCGCTGAGCGTATCGGCGAGTCAGTCTCAGCTCGACCGTCTGAAATGCGGCCACCTGAAACCTGATCACTTTTCTTAGCATCATTACTCGTCCCGTTCCTGAAAATGTCATTTGACACTCGACCGTTTCTTCTCAGGGGTTGAAATGCCTCGGGTAGTAGTGGGGTATAGTAGTCTGTATGCAGTGGTGATGGCAGTTGTGGGTCTTCTCTTTTCTTTTATACCAATTTTTTTTTTCCTGTATGTGTTTGAATTTCTGAAGCCTCGTTGACTATCACCCACCCATCTTTCAAGGGAACAACTCGGCATAAGCACTCGTGCTCGTTTTATTTCCTTACTCTAATCTAGTCTACTACTACAGCATTTCGTTTGTCCTACTTTCAGAAAATAGGATGTGATATATAAATTGCAATTTTTTGTGCGGATAAAAATAATGAATGTCAGTTTCTGCAGAGTTTCGTGGATTTGTTCTATATGATTAGAACCAGCTCAGTAATGTGCATAAATGTAGAAAATGTAAGGTCCTTATAGCTATCTAAGTTATTATTTTTGTATAAAACTAAGCTTTTTCCATTGATCGTCTGCAGACTACATGAAGACCAATTGATTGGGATCCCACATCAAAATATTTTTTTTTCATCTGATAGATAAACCTTTTCCCGTAGCTAATTGTCTGTTACAGTTACTTCCAGACAATCAACTAAACAAAACTAAAGCCTTGCATTTTCATCGGTTCAACTGAACGAACACTTAAAGATGACTAAAGCCTTGCATCCACATCAGTTCTAGTGAATTAACAACTAAACACGACTGAAGTCTAGCATCTACATAAGCTCAACTGAAAGAACAACGAAACATAACTAAAGCCTTGCATCTATATCAGTTCAATTGAACGAGCAACTAAACATGACTATAGCCTATCATCTACATAAGTTCAACTGAAAGAACAACTAAACATAACTAAAGCCTTGCATCTACATCAGTTCAACTGAACGAGCAACTATTTTTTTTGATCCTCAGTTCCACCAGAGCCTCAACGCGAGTCATTGTAGGCTCCCCTGTAGGGCTCGATGATCATGGCTTTCAGTAGGCTCGCACGCCTCAGTGTTCGACAAAATAAAACAACGCTTCTAAAGTTAGAAAAAATTGAACATTTCAGCAATGTCACGAAACGGACCTCCGCTTCCCATCATTTAGAATTTCAAGAGTAATATGTACGCACGCTGATGCTTATAGGAGGCATCGTTGAGACTAGTACAAGGTTTACGGCTAAACGGACAGAGTCAGCTCCGACAGCAACGCAACACAACTCTGTAGGTCGATTATAGTGCACTTCATTTATTCAGGTAAGACTCAGACGAAACTAATCCTCGCCTCCAATCAATTAGGATTTCAAGAGTAATATGTACGCATGCTAGTGTACACAGGTATCATCGTTGAGTGTGGTGCAAGGCATACGGATACACGGACAAAGTCAGCTCCGACAGCAACGCAACATAATGTTTACAGCTACGCGGTCTAGTTAAGTAGAGGTATAATTTATTCAGTTAATATAAAGACTCAGGCGAAACGAATCACCGCCTCCAACCACTCAGAACTCCAAGAGTAACATGCACGCGCGTCAGTGCCCACAGATAGTATCGTCGAAATTGGTGCAAGGGCTATGGCTTCACGGATTTGATCAACTCCAACCGTAACGCGTCACAAGGTCAACCCCAGAAACTGCATATGGTCCGTGCACTCGCGAGCGAGCACAGACTGAAGAGAAACTACTCATTCATAAAATCATAAACAGTAACTCCCGCACAAATACACCAGCACTATTATTCATGACAAAATTGCGGATCGTGAAGAAGAAAGTCAGGGCAGGTTCGTAATGGGCAGAAAAACTGCTCAGATTATTGCTTTTGCGCTATAGTGTAAGGGGATAGGGTGGGGGAGGGGCATCGGTCCCGTGGGTCTCAAAAGAGCCCGATGAATCCCGGAGGGTAACCCAAATTCCCCGGGTCTTCTCGAGCTCCCCGGGTCCCCGGAGACCCCTCGTCTCAGCTCATCTCGGCTTGTCTCGAATTATTTCGACCAGTCTCGGCTCGTCGCGACCAACTCAACTCGCCTCGACATGTTTCGACTGATCTCGTCGCACCTTGACCAGCATCAACGTGGCTCTCCCCCTCTGCGCTAGTAATCATGTGGACTGTAATAACAAAATTTTTCACTCAAGCATTTTAGGGTGGGAGTGGGGTGGCAGAGGTACCTCGTTTCCCAAAAGAGCCCGACGAATCCCGGAGAGTAACCCAAGTCCTTCGTGCTCCCTGGGTACCCTCACCTCAGCTCATCTCGGCTTGTCTCGAATCATTTCGGCTAGTCTCGGCTCGTCGCGACCAACTCGAATCGCCTCAACAAGTTTCGACTGATCTCGACGCACCTCGACCAGCCTCGACGTGGCTCTCCCCCTCTTCGTGGACTGTAATAACTAATTTTTCTACTCAGGCACTCCACATTTACACATTCCTCTGTGTGTGGGTTCTACAGCGTTGAGAGGGGGGAGCAGAGGTTCCAGGACTCAGAGGGGCCTCAAGAGGGCCCCATAGTTTCTCAAGAGGGTCCCAAAGGGTCTCGAGGGTGTCCCAAAAGGCCTCGGACATGTCCAAGTGGGTCCCTCCAAATCCTCCTGGTCTTCCAAGTCCCCCAGGTTCCCGAAACCCTGACCCCCCCAAGTCCCGCGGGTCCCACGAGTACCCCCCTTCCTTGGGTCACCCTGTCTCAACCTACCTCGATGTACATAATAATAACAAATGCAAAATTTATCACTTCAAAAATAGGACAGCGAAAAATAATTGAACCCAAGAAAGAAGGAATACTAAAATACTAAATCAAAGTGTTAATGATCTATAAAATGAATAAATTAATAATCATCCATCCACCCCAAAACTAAGCATGACTAAATCTTGAATTTTCATCAGTTAAACTGAACGAACAAAACAACGACGTTCTTGCCTTGCACTGAGTTGGCCCTCAAGGGAAACCGATTTCTTCTCAGTGCAGGACCGGCTAAAGCCTTGCATCCACATCAGTTCAACTGAACGAACAACAAAACATGCCTAAAGCCTTGCAACCACTCAGTTCAGCTAAACGATCAACTAAACATGACTAAATCGTGCATTTTCAGCAGTTCAACTGAACGAACGACTAAACCTGACTAAAGACTTCTTCTAAGTTGGTTGAACTTAAAGAACTAATCAATATGACTGCTGCCTTGCATCTTCATCAATTCAACTAAAATTGCACCTGGACTTATATTCAATTTGATAAAAAAGATCAACTCTGACATTATTCTAAAAATAAACGTGAAAAATAAAAATTCGACCAAAGCAATTTACGATGGTGCCGGAAACTTGGAATAGTAAATCTTGGATAACACGGTTCCTGCTGTATTCGTACCCGCTGTAGCATAGAATATCAGTGAAAGAATGGAGATTAATGCTATTTCTTACTCTGACTCTGTCTAAGCGCTCATTATTGATAGAGTTAACGCATGAGAGAAAAAAATCCCTGCTCTTTATCTGATGTTGAAGGAATTAAAATGATGGACCGTATGGGAGAAATTACCATAAACATTTATTTTCATAAATATGTAGAATATTTGTTAATCAGTACCCAGAAGTGCAGCTCCGTCATTAAATATACCTCGGAATAGGTGGAGAGAAATGAATGGTAAACGGGTGTTATCATCTATAGACATATCAGCATATTCGGCACATCATCATCTTGCTGATTGGACTCCTGAAACTTGTAATAACCGTCAAATCTTGAAACGAACTGGAGTATAAAATGGATTGTTTAAAGCTACAGTATATACTCAGGAAATGTAGAACAGTTTGTGTAATTACACTCGGTATACTTTGTTTGGGAGATTTTTGGGGGGTATTTTTACATAATATTTTTGTCTCCTTCAACTGCATCAGAAATGGCGTAACTAGTCTCTGCCAGTTGTCTTTCTTCATCATACTTTCTAATCGTCTCTGTCCATTATCTTTCCTCAACATTCTTTACAATCATCTCTGCCAATTGTCTTTCATCATTCTTTCCTATCGTCTCCGCCGATTGCCTTTCCTTATTATCCATTCCAATAGTCTCTGCCCATTGTCTTTCCTCTGCGTCTTTTCAATCGTCTCAGCTCATTGTCTGTTCTCATAACTTTTTGCTATCATCTCTGCGCATTGTCTTCCCTTGTCATAATATCGAATCGTCTCTGCCCATCGTGTTTCATCATCATCCTTTCCAATCGTCTTTGCTCCTTGTCTTTCCTAAACATGTTTTCCAAGCGTCTCTGCCCACTATCTTTCTTCATCATTGTGCCAATCGTCTCTGCCCATTGTTTTTCCCAGTCAATCCTTTCAAATTGTCTCTGACCATTGTTTTGCCTCGTCATCCTTTCCAATTGTCTCCGATATTTTTTCCTGATCGTTCATTCATCATCGTATCTGCCAATTATCTTTCCTCGTATATTTTCCCATCATCTGAACCCACTGTCTTTCCTCATCATTCTTTCCAATCGTCCCTGCCCAATCATTGTATTTTCACATCATCATTCATCATCGTCTTTTCCTCACTACCTCCGCCCACCGTCTTCCTCGTCAACCTTCCCCATCGTCTCTGCCCATTGTCTTCTCTCATCCCACCTTCTCTGCACCACCCTTAAACTTCAAGCATCCCATTTGCCCTTCCCTTCACCCTCTACCTTGCTCTATCTTCAGCCCTCCCATTGCCATCAGTCTCATCCCACCATCCATTCCTTTACTCCTTCCCCTCACTTTTATTTGATCCGTCAGTTATACCAGAGGCAGAGCGCACAAAATTCCGCCGCGTTTTGTTGCCGTTGTTATTATATTGCAGCGTCACTTTATAGCACTAACTCGCCCGCGTCGTAATTGGAAACTGCCACAACAATTTGCAAGAGGAAATTATTCGTTAGATTTTTTGCGGTTGCCGGGGAGATAACAATAATAAAAGATCCCTAAAACTTATTGAAAACGGGTCTGCAGATAACCTTCTGTGTTGACCCACCAGGGACTCTCTTTATAGTGGGGTTTGAGTCTGGTCATGAACGCGGTAATAAACGCGACTTTCTTGGAGTCAATCTTCAAATATTGCCATGTGATGTGGGTAACAAAGTAGACCAGCACTATTCGGTCCCTGCGGAAGGAGTGAATTATACCTAATAAGCGCAACATGAATAGGTTTCATGCGATAATAAGAAAAAGATCCACCGATATTGCGGTAGCAGTATTCTAAGCCCTGTAGCCGGGGCTTAGAATACTGCTACCGCAACCCCTACGTGTCGTAAGAGGCGACTAATAAGGGGCGGGGCGAGGGGGCCAGGAATCCTTCCTCAGTAAATTTTTTCCCTAAAAGACGGCAAGACCAGAGGGGGGAAGAGAGGCTCACGCCTCTCCGAACCCTATTGTTAGGGTCGCTGAATGTGCGTGGTTGTAGTACGAATGAATCAAAGAGACGAGATTTGTGAGATGTTTGTGAGAAGGAAGTTAGATATGTTGGCGCTGAATGAGGCTAAGTTGAAGGGAAAGGGCGAATGTGAGTTTGGAGTGGTAAGTGAAAGAAAGTCAGGCGTGGATGAAGGTTGGGCACGAGAGGGTGTGGTGTTGTTATTGAGTGATCAACTGGCTTGTAGCGTTACTTAGTGGAAAGAGGTGTCCTCAAGATTGTTGTGGGTGGAAGTAAAGTTTGGCGTAGAAAACTGGGTATTTGCGAGTGCGTACGGACCTGGTAGCGACAGGTGTGTGGAAAAGAGGGAGCAATTTGAACTGACCGGAGCTAGTGTATTGAGAGTTTTTGGAAGTCAATTCAACGTGGTTGTACTGGGCGACTTTAATGCGAGAGTGGGAGATGCAGTAGTGGATAATATGATAGAGAAGTATAGAGTTCCTGGAAGGAATGATAGTGGAGAAAACCTCATAGGTTTATGCATGGAGCAGGAGCTGGTAGTCGGAAACAGCATGTTCAAGAAGCGAGATATCCACACGTACTCATGGTGAAGTGGTGGAGAGAGCGCTGATGGATTTTGTGCTGATTTTGAGGAGAGTGGTGTGGAGGCTGTTAGATGTGCGGGTGTTGAGAAGAGAGGGTGGAAGAGTGTCTGACCATCTAATGGTGGAGAAAGATTGAGAGTGGAGCATAGGTTTAAGGGGAACAAAAGAGTGGGAGAAGGAAGAAAGGTTGTGAAAGTGAATGAGCTAAATGAGAAAAGTAGAGCGGAGGAGTTCCACCGGGATTTGAGGGAGGAATTTGACAACGTGAGAGGGCAGCACCTGCAAGATGTGGAAGAAGAATGGGAGACGTTCAGAGATGCCTTGTTGAGATGTTCGAGAAATGTGTGTGGTGTGCGACGCGTGGGCGGATGCAGCCGGAAGGGCTGTGAGTGGTGAGAAGAAAAGGTCAAACTGGCGGTGGCGCAGAAGAGAAGAGCTTATAAGGAGTGGTTGCAAGCGAAGTCGGTGGTGACCTATGAGGACTATGAGGAGAAGAGGAAGGAGGTTAAGTGAGTGGTGAGGAGAACCAAAAGGGACGCTGATGCCAGGTGGAGCAGACGGTTGTGTCATAATTTTGAGGAGAACTAAAAGATGTTCTGGAAAGAGGTTCTGAGGGTGAGACAGAGAGAGAAACCGGAAAGGAGGAGGCGGTGAAAGATGAAAACGGCCAGTTGTTGACGGAGAGTGATGGTGTACGGAAAAGGTGGGCCGAGTATTTTGATCAATTGTTGAATGTCGAGGATGACAGAGAGGCTGACATTGCTGATGTGGGTGGTGGTGCTCGGACTCCGGTTTATGGAGAGAGACTTGCTACAGACATTACTAGGGAAGAGGTGCAAGAGGCAGTGGAGGTGATGAAAGCAGGAAAAGCCCCTGGTTTGGATGGTGTTGCTACTGAGTGCCTGAAAAAGGGTGGATTAACGATTGTCAAATGTTTGGTGAGGCTACTGAACATTTGTTTTATCGCGGGTGTGATACCGATTGAGTGGTGTAGTGTCTGCATTGTCCCGCTGTATAAGGACAAAGTAGATAAAAAAGAATGCTGCAACTCAAGAGGTATCAGTTTGTTGTGTGTGGTCGGTAAGCTGTATGGCAGGGGCTGATCTAGAGGATTCGAGAATGTACGGATTGCGCAATTGGAGAGGAACAATGTGGCTTTAAGAGCGGTAGAGGGAGTGCCGATCAGATTTTAGCTGTGAGACAGGTTTGTGAGAAGTACCTTGTATAGGGAAAGGATGTGTTATGGGCCTTCTTAGATCTGGAAAAGGCATATGAGAGGATTGACAGGGAAGCGCTGTGGAGGTTGTTGCGTTTGTATGGATTGGACAGAGAGCTGCCGAAAGCGGTGCAGAGTTTCTATGTTGGCAGCCAGGCATGTGTCAGAGTGGGGAGCAAGGTGAGTGATTGTTTCACAGTGAAAGTGGGTCTGAGACAAGGCTGCGTGATGTCTCCTTGGCTGTTGAATCTCTATATGAATGGAGTGGCCAGGGAGGTGAACACGAGTGTGCTGGGTCGTGGCTTGGAGCTGTTGGAAACGAATGGGTGGAGTTGACAGTTGAGCCAGTTGCTGTTTGCGGATAATGCGGCGCTGGTGGCGGATTCAGACTAGAAGCTATGTAGGCTAGTGTCTGAGTTTGGTAGAGTGTTTGAGAAGAGGAAGCTTCGAGTGAACGTGGGTAAAATAAAGTAATGATAGGCTCGATGACTGCCAATGCGAGCAGTATTAGTGTCCTCCTAAATGGAGAGTTGTTGGAAGAAGTTCAGTGTTTTAAGTATCTGGGTTCCCATGTGGAGAAGACTGAACTAGTGGAAACTGAGATGAAGTCGCGAGTGAAGGAGGGGTGTAAAGTGTTGGGTGCACTGAAGAGCGTAATGAGCTGCAGGACGTTGGGGATGGAAGCAAAGAGAGAGCTGTATGGGGATGTCGTTGTCCCAACTATGCTGCACGGAGCTGAGACTTGGGGGAGGGGGGGTGAGAGCATAGGAGAGAAGAAGGTTGAATGTTTTCGAGATGAAATGTTTAAGGAGCATGGCTGGAGTGTCACTGAGAGACAGGTTTACTAACGACGTGGTTTGAATCAGAACGGGGATGGCGAAGAAGTTAGAGGACATGAGTTGATTCGCGTCTTCTGAAATGGTTCGGGCTCATGGTGAGGATGGATGAGGGGAGATTGGTGAAAAGGGTGTTGAAGGCAGAGGCGAGTGGACGTAGGCCTAGAGGGAGACCGATGTTTGGGTTGATGGATGGTGTGAAGCAGGTGTTAGGAAGGAGAGGCCCGAGTGTGGAGGTAGCTAGAGAGCGTGCACTGGATGGGCATGAGTGGAGAATGATTGTGAACGGATGAGTTTTGACGCTGCCCTGATGTGCGTTCCCGCCCTAGGCACATAGTTGAGTGACGGGATAGTCGTGGGTGGAGGGGAGGACCCGGTCATCATGACGCGGCAGGGATAAACCAGTCCCACTGTCGGGCTCTGCTGCCGACACTGACCTCGAACCGCACTCATTACCCTGAGGATGTGTTGCGGGGTACCCGGCTGGACTCTTTTGCGCAAAAAGGCTAAGGTGTGCGAGTGTGAGTGTATGAGAGTGTGAGGTGCGCTTTGCTGTCGGCCACCCCCATGCTGGGGTATTTCGGCCTAGTGTCTGCATCTGTATCAAACTGTGTCTGTTAGCGCTATTAAGGCATAAAGCGGCAGCGAACGTGTAGCACTGATCTGATTGACCAAGGTAAATCAGTTCCACCGAACAACCATGAAAAGGTTCTGATGACTTAGCATTCATATGTATTGCTAAAAATGTAAGTGACATTGTACGTTGCAGCATGCCGACGCACTGTGGGCTCCAAGAATAGAAACTAATTTTTGCTTCGACGGTTTGTTTTCGTCATCCCTGCATCGTGATTGAACGTTTAGAAATAAATGTTTTGTTGACACGTATAGTTGTATACATGCAACAATAAAAACTCACATAACTACATTCATTTTATTAAAAGATTGTTTAGATAAATGCGAAATGTGAGATCTCAGGCGCCGGAAATAAGTGGATTAGAAGTAACCAGGCAGGGATACTTGAAACATACTAGAGACCGGTCCTACCCCCTTGTACGTAACCTTTCCAAGCTGATGATGGCGTTTTGGAGAAAGGCATGAAAGGCTCATTGTGTTTCTGAAGTAGGACTTCATCTATTCTGTAATTGCTAGCATATGTCTTCATCACGGTTTCGAGATGTATGTCGAACAATTTCAATATTTTATTGTTTCTGAATTGTTTTTGAATAGTCTCCATATATTCTCTATGATCTTTGTACATTTTTCTCAAGTGAGCTACTGATGTTTGGAATTAATCTACTGCAGTTGACACACAATCCCAAGAAACCCTGAACTTCTCTAACGTTTGAAGTCCGAAGGGCCTCTTAGATTGCTAGGAATTTCTTTGGGTTCGGTCGCGCCCCTCAGTTGTATGTCATGGTTAGCACTAATTATATATGTCATGGTTAGCACTAATTTATCGTCCATCTAACATATTGTATTGGGTGCACCATAAAGAACTGGCGAAATGAAAGACCGGACAATGGCAGAAGATATGCCTAAGCGGGTTGCAGCGTAGCTGAAACCTGACAGCGTGTTTCTTACTCACGGAGTCTATAGGCTGGCGTTCAACCATTCAAGAGACCGGCCAAAATGACTCACTTGGGTCATGAAGGCTCGAACCTACAACTTCCAGATCATAATAGAAGTGCATTGTGTGGTGTGCCCGACACGCTACCCGCTCGGCCAACGAGCTGTAAGTAATGCCACTGGAAAAGTCCCTTCAAAGTAGTAATAGCAGTGTATTTCGTAAGCCCCATGTCTAACTGTAGCTGCAAGTGCGCGTTTTGCAAATTGATGCATGAAAATAATTTGGCATCTCCAATGCTCCCTAACACAAAGTTTAGAGTTGACATTTGGTGCTTTATCGTTTACATGAATAATTATTCATTGTTCGTTCGTGCATAGTGACCGAATTGCGTTACTTTGACCGATATCCTTAAAACTCCCACAATTGGGCATGCCCATTCAGACTGATCCAATCTTATGGCGATGAAGCGATCGCGCCAGAGGGGGACTGCTGCACTATCCAAAAGTCATGGGACAGGGAAGGAGTAAGGGTAATTTTGGACGGTCTGTTACATGATGCACAAGATCCCAAAACTAAGGCTCGTCTCCTGGCTGCTTCTTGTCACGATAGCGGTTCTTGGCTGGAAGTAATTCCTGCTGCCCCTCTGGGTACTTTATTGGACCCTGACTCGCTTCGAATTGCTCTTGCGCTGAGAGTGGGTGCGCCGGTGTGTTATCCGCAGCTCTGCCGCTGCGGTCAGCGTATGGATGAGTCCGGCACTCACGCGCTCTCG
>SDVV010025393.1:0-12430 GCA_016164225.1 Gammarus roeselii | reverse complement strand
TGATCTCACGCGATGATCACATATTGGATAGCGTGAGGTGTGTGATCTCACGCGATGATCGAATATTGGATAGCGTGAGGTGTGTGATCTCACGCGATCATCACTTATTGGGCAGCGTGAGGATCTCATATTAGGCAGCGTGAGGTGTGTGATCTCATGCGCTGATCAAATATTGGGCAGCGGGAGGTGTGTGATCTCACACGATGATCGAATATTGGATAGCGTGAGGTGTGTGATCTCACGCAATGATCACATATTAGGCAGCGTGAAGTGTGTGATCTCACTTGAGGATCTCATATTAGGCAGCGTGAGGTGTGTGATCTCATTTGGTGATCACATATTGGGCAGCGTGAGGTGTGTGATCTCACGCGATGATCACATATTGGGCAGCGTGAGGTGTGTGATCTCACGCGATGATCACATATTGGGCAGCGTGAGGTGTGTGATCTCACGCGATGATCACATATTGGATAGCGTGAGGTGTGTGATCTCACGCGATGATCACTTATTGGGCAGCGTGAGGGGTGTGATCTCACGCGATGATCCCATATCGGATAGCGTGAGGTGTGTGATCTCACGCGATGATCACATATTGGGCAGCGTGAGGTGTGTGATCTCACGCGATGATCACATATTGGGCAGCGTGAGGGGTGATATCTCACGCGAACCAATATACATTGTGCCGTTTGATGGTTAGCACTTGCTGATAACCTGTTGTTATTCCCAGACTACTAGCAATTAATAACCTGCTCATCCCCTAGCAACATCTATTACAATCCCACACTCTCAGGAGGAGATGTGCTAAAGTTTTGATGGATCTAAGTACACTCGGCGATGAGCTGCGTCTCGTCACAATCCAATGTGTGTCAGAGTTGCCATCAACATCTTCTATGCATGTTAGTCATCAAGAGATGGCGCTAGCATCTGGCAGACGTGTGGTTTGAGAGGTCGACACTTGCTGTACACGAGTACAGGCGAGGCCTGTTTGTTGTTGCTCTCATGTAGCGCAGTGGGAAGGAACAAGCTGCTTCCTAACGGGGCTGCGCCTCAACGAGTTGATGGACCGTGACACCCGTTGAGGGTGGTATCACATTGATGGTGTTTTCATCAATCAGGGCAGGAAAACAATCTATAGCGTTGTACTAAATAGATTCGATTATGTGAAATAGGAAATGAATAGTATGATGTATTTCCTTTTAGGTTGACTTTTTCATGTCGCTCAGTTACCGCTAGAGATTCAGTCAGTACGAGTTAGTCTCGTTTAGATAGTCTCTTCCGAGTTAGTCTCGTTCATGGCGCTCAGTTACCGCTAGAGATTCGTCAGTACGAGTTAGTCTCTTTTAGATAGTCTCGTGCGAGTTAGTCTCGTTCATGGCGCTCAGTTACCGCTAGAGATTCGTCAGTACGAGTTAGTCTCGTTTAGATAGTCTCGTGCGAGTTAGTCTCGTTCATGGCGCTCAGTTACCGCTAGAGATTCGTCAGTACGAGTTAGTCTCGTTTAGATAGTCTCTTCCGAGTTAGTCTCGTTCATGGCGCTCAGTTACCGCTAGAGATTTGTCAGTACGAGTTAGTCTCGTTTAGATAGTCTCTTTCGAGTTAGTCTCGTTCATGGCGATCAGTTACCGCTAGAGACTCGTCATTACGAGTTAGTCTCGCTCGGGTACGAGCAAACAGCAAGCCACCAGAGTCAACAATATTTGCAACCACCCCAAAGCGCTACAGTTAGAAATCAACAGAACCAGTAAAGTTCTGACCAGCTATAGTTCATAAGAGAACCTTGTCTGATGAACCAATCATTCGGTAACGGTAGTCCTTTATAAGCAGTGTCACTCAAGCAACACAACGTAAAGCAATGTCGATGTCGTCACTGGAAAAACAAGGTGACCTCAAGTGGGCGTTTCCTGCGACAGTGTTTACCTGCGCTCTTGCCTGCTCGCCCAGGCGTGTCTAGGCACTTGTGATGCTGCTGTTCTGAGTAAGCCTGCCTGTTCATTTGCTCCACCACTTACCATGGAGGTGGCTAGCTTGTTTGCACCTGTTTGCTTGTTGCAGTCTATCTGCCGCCATGCATCCGCTTCCTGTCTGAGTCTGCTTGCTTAACTGCATGCAACAGTTTCCTTGCCTAAGCCTGTCTGTTTGAGCCTATGTATTTGCATGCATCTGTTTGATTTTATATGTCTGTTTGTTTCCTGCATCTGTTTGCTTAACTAAATTGGTTTTATTATGCACCCGTCTGCTTGCTTAGGCCTATTTATTTGCAGGCACCTGTTTGCTTACCTAATCATGTTTGTTTGCGTGGTCGGGATTTGCCTTCACATTTGATTTTTACCCGACCGTTTTGCTTTAACACATTCTTCGTATATTTATTTTCAAATACTGATCGTAACCATGTTATGAGATTTAATGTTAGGGGGAAACACAAATCCCAGACCGTGTCTGTTAATCGGTTAGCGTACTATTCTTATGTAGATTTACCTTGTTTTAGGGTTAAATATGCACGGCCATCTTGGTGGTCCGAAAGCGGTCACAGCGAGTCATTTGAGTCTCTGTTTTATATAACTAAACTACCTTTTTTCTCTACCTTATAGTAGGTTAGTCTACAACTATCACTGCGTCACTGTATTAATCCTAGTCGGAAAACGTCTTAATCTAAAAGTTATCGCTCCATCGCTGGTATCCTTTTGGTTGGTAACTTCTCGACCTGTTTTTTGGGGCACTTCTACTCCTTACAACCGCGAAAATCAACTGCCCTATTTCTCCCGCGGTGGGAGAAACAGAGCACGGCAAACCCCTCCGGCAGTTGCCATGTGCTTCATTTATCCTTAGACCAACCAAAGGCTTACTGACAAATGTACTTGACTAATGCATTAATATATTTTACATTGTATCACATGAAGTGATTTACCATCGATCATCACATATATGTTTTACTTCTTTCTTATTTATTTACACGTCTAGTATGATTCAAGAGAAAAGAAACGAAGTACAGCTGCTGAAGGACCGGGGTTGAAGGGAGTGGGTGTTTCCCCTCTCCTCACCTCAGGAATGCCAACCGACGACCACCAGACTCCCTCTACAAATCGAATACACACATAGGTTATCAATGGGATGTCTTAGTTGGCAGAGTATGAGAAATGTTTCCCACAGCCTGTCTGTTTGAGCCTAAATTTTTGCATGCATCTGTTTGATTGTATACGCCTGTTTGTTTCATGCATCTGTTTGCTTACCTAAGTTTACTTTATTATGCACCTGCTGCTTGCTTAGGCCTATTTATTTGCATGCACCTGTTTTCTTACCTAAGCAAGTTTGTTTGCATGCTGCCATCTTTCCAACTCCACTCCCAAAGAACTATTCAACAAGGATATGAATAGAAAAGAGTGCTTAACGTGATTTATTCAGTAGGTGCAATAAATCTTAACACACTGCACTCTAAATGAATCAATGTTAAATCCCCCTTACTGGACTTGGAGGTTCGTCTCCCGTGTATGCTTCTCCTCAACTGCCCGGCCTTGTTTAGGACAGCCCGCCTGACCTAGCAAGGCGGACGCACTGCTTTTCCTCAACTGCCCGACCTTGTTTCGGAAAGCCTGCCTGACCTAGCCAGGCGGACGCTCTGCTTCCTCTCAACTGCCCGGCCTTGTTTAAGACAGCTCGCCTGAACTAGCCAGGCGGACCCTCTGCTTCTTCTCAACTGCCCGGCCTTGTGTAGGACAGCCCGCCTGACTTAGCCAGGCGGAGGCTCTGCTTCTCCTAACTGCCCGACCTCGTTTCCCCTCTCCTCACCGTCTTACCTAGCCAGGCCGACGCGCTGCTTCTCCTTAACTGCCCAGCCTCGTTTAGGACAGCCCGCCTGACCTAGGCAGGCGGAGGCTCTGCTTTTTCTCAACTGCCCGGCCTCAATTACGATAGCCTGCCTGACCTAGGCAGGCGGAGGCTCTGCTTCTCCTCAACTGCCCGACCTCGTTTAGGATAGCCCACCTGACCTAGTCAGGCGGAGGCTCTGCTTCTCTTCAACTGCCTGGCCTCGTTTAGGATAGCCCACCTGACCTAGCCAGGCGGAGGCTCTGCTTCTCCTCAACTAACCGGCCTCGTTTAGGATTGCCCGCCTCGCCTAGCCAGTTCGACGCTCTGCTTCTCCTCAACTGCCCGGCCTTGTTTAGGACAGCCCGTCTGACCTAGCTAGGCCGACGCTCTGCTTCTCCTCAACTGCCCGGCCTTGTTTAGGACAGCCCGCCCGACCTAGCCAGGCGAAGGCTCTGCTTCTCTTCAACTGCCCGGCCTCGTTTAGGATAGCCCGCCTGACCTAGCCAGGCTGAGGCTCTCCTTCTCCTCAACTGCCCGGCCTCGTTTAGGATAGCCTGGCTGACCTAGCCAGGCGGAGGCTCTGCTTCTCCTCAACTGCCCGGCCTCGTTTAGGATACCCCACCTGACCTAGCCAGGCGGAGGCTCTGCTTCTCATCAACTGCCCGGCCTCGTTTAGGATAGCCCGGCTGACCTAGCCAGGCGGAGGCTCCGCTTCTCCTCAACTGCCCGGCCTTGTTTAGGATAGCCCACTTGACCTAGCCAGACGGACGCGAAAGTAAAACGGCTAATTCTTACAAAAGTTTCAAAGGAAAGGGAAGTTTGAAACTGAAATAACGAATGTTATGCAACTCAGACATAAATGCATACCACGATTGAAATGAACTTCGGACAAACTAAAAAAAGAGACGCAGACGCAGGTCAATATATTACGAATGCAGAGATGTTCAGTACAACGAAAATGCCATACACTTACAGTCAGCATTGTATAGAAGACTTAAAAATGTAAAACTGTTACAAAATATTGCTGAGGCTCGAGATCACACAAGAAATCTTAGAAAGTGTTATGACTTTCATGCAAGAAAAAGTGTCAGGTGATAGCCTGTTTTGGAAACTACCACTTGTAAAACAATAAATTAATCTATAATGCGATCAATCACATAAAAAGTGCGTTCTATAAAACATAATTTACTACCCAAAAACTATTTACGTATTGCTTGCCTAAGCTTGTTTGCTTGCATTAATATGTTTGTTTGCATGCATTTGTTTGCTTGCCTAAGCTTGTTTGCTTGCATTAATCTGTTCGTTTGCATGCATTTGTTTGCTTGCCTAAGCTTGTTTGCTTGCATTAATCTGTTCGTTTGCATGCATTTGTTTGCTTGCATAATCTTGTTTGCTTGCATTGATCTGTTCGTTTGCATGCATTTGTTTGCTTGCCCAAGCTTGTTTGCTTGCATTGATCTGTTCGTTTGCATGCATTTGTTTGCTTGCCTAAGCTTGTTTGCTTGCATTAATCTGTTCGTTTGCATGCATTTGTTTGCTTGCCTAAGCTTGTTTGCTTGCATTGATCTGTTCGTTTGCATGCATTTGTTTGCTTGCCTAAGCTTGTTTGCTTGCATTAATCTGTTCGTTTGCATGCATTTGTTTGCTTGCATAATCTTGTTTGCTTGCATTAATCTGTTCGTTTGCATGCATCTGTTTGCTGGCTTTAATTTATAGCTTGCCGAAGCCTATTTACTGCCTTGGCCTGCTTGCTTTCTTAACCGGCTGACACACCTAAAACAGACTGATGGCATACAGGTCTACTTGCTTGTCTAAGACTGATGGCTTGCCTAAGCCTGCTTGCTCGTCTTAGCCTGCTTGGTTGTTCAAGGCTACTTGTTTGCTCAAACCGGATTGCTTACCTAAGATAGTTTGATTACCTAAGCCTGCTTGCTTGTCTAAGCCTATTTGCTTCCCTAAGTCTATCCGTTTGCTTAAGCCGGCTGACGCACCTAAGACAGGTTGATTGCCTCTAAATTTGTTTGCTTGTTCGAGCCTGTTTGTTTGCTTAAGCCGACTAACGCACCTTAAATAGGCTGATGGACCCTGTAAGTCTGCTTGTTGGTCTAAGCCTGTTTGTTTGCTTAAGCCGACTAGCGCACCTTAGATAGGCTGATGGACCCTGTAAGTCTGCTTGTTGGTCTAAGCCTGTTTGTTTGCTTAAGCCGACTGACGCACCTTAGCTAGGCCGATGGACCCTGTAAGTCTGCTTGTTGGTCTAAACCTATTTGTTTGTTTTTGTCTGTTTGTTTGCTTTAACCAGTTCGCATGCCTAAGTCATTTGATGGTCAAAATTTGCTTGCTTGCCCAAGCCTGTTTGTCCTTCTATAGGTGATGACCTACAATTTTTTTTGTCTGCCTGCCCGTTTGCTTGTTTGCTTGTTCCCTCGTTTGCTTGTTTGCTTGTACCCTCGTTTGCTTGTACCTTCGCTTGCGTGTTTGCTTGCACCCTCGTTTGCTTGTTCATAGGATGAAGCTAGTCGGCCGGTTTTCGCTCAGGCTGTTCCCAGTGTCTTGGCTCTAATATTATGCATGGTAATCGGCATGTGCAGTAGCGTAAACAAATTGGCCATGATTCATTGTTAAATAAGAAAGATAACGCTACCTACTAACTAGCTATTCAATTTAATATGAACTCTGGAAGCCTGATTCCCACCAAGTTGAAAAATGGTGTATGAACTATAATAAAGGATTTATATGAAACTCTCTATTCGTTGATGATTTTTTTTCTTCGTTACCGTCCGTATAGTAGCGAAATGTTTACTGAACGCCTCAAAAATAGACGTCGTCATTCATATCGGAACGCAAATATCTCTTGGCATCATCTGTTACTTGTAAAGAAATGCATGCCCTGTATTAAAAAATTTATTTATGGTAATTAGAATTTAATTCTAAATTCCAGAAGCAACTTGCCCGTGCGGCGACTAACGTTGTGATGTTATGAATCAGCCTCCGCGGGCACATATTTTAAAAACGTCGCTAACCGGACATTACCACCAAGTAGTGTGTCCCTAAAAACAGTGTAGGCCTTAGGCCTGTTAAACCTATCTTATGTTACATGAAGAAATCCCTTGCCTTGCATATCTTTAATTCCCCTCCGATGTTTGTTTAGAGAAACAGGTGGTCCCCTCGTGAATCGTATAACGTAGGAGACGTTGACGAGTTGAGGGCCATTTGCGCACCTTGTAAAACTCCATGTGTCAGCAATCGTAGGGACTAGATCCAATAACACTATTTAGCGCAGGGTTATCTTATAATTTATACAGATGGGAGGAGCCTGTGTATCAGTTAACGGACTAAATTGTATATATACCAATGAGGTCGGGGTATTAGGACGCCCCGCCTCTTCAGATGACTCAAAAATGAATGGTCCCCTTATTGGAGGACCACTTCATACCCATGAACATGGCCCTCCCACATATTATTTCAGGGGTGCAGACCTGAACCAGAGAGGGCAAAGACTTTCCATCAGCGGCTGCCATCGGGCAGAGCTCGGTCACTCTCCAGCAGCTGAAGCCTTCGGGTGTAGCCCCCTACTCTACCCTACGCTCGTCTTACACTTAATACATTTCTTTTTGCTTTTCATTTACACTTTGTTTCTTCGTGTCCGTTTTTAAAAACAATATTCAGCACTCTATTGATAGAGTAATTTTTGTCATGTTACTTTGTTCCAATTCAATTCTATAATAATATTCTAAAACCAATGTTTGATCATTCCTACCTTGCTTTTACCAGATTATCACAACCTGAAAAGTTTTACCATAACAGTGATACCAATATACATCAACATCGATTTTTTTATCATTTGAATCTCTTACGTCCGTAACCGAAATTCGATCATGCGTCGTATGAATATACGAGTTCAGAGCGCGTACCACGTGACCTTGGAACACAACAAAAATGAAGACAAGCTTTGGTGGGTAGTGTACCTCTTTAGGTTAGACTACCAAATCTGTTCTCGCTGTGTCAGCACAATAGCCTTGCCTTAGATGTGGTGGATCGTCGAGAGGTTAGTATCCTTGACATTCATACACGTCGTGCGATCGAATCTCGGTTACGGACTAAAAGATTTTACAATGGATCAATTCACTATTTATTCACTTACGTCTCCAAACGATATTGTTGGGACGGTTGTTGGACGGCCGCCTGATGAATGTACTTAACTCGTAGTCATACGACGACGATTGAATCTTGGTTACGGGCTTATATTTTTCCAAATAGGAAAATCTTTGTTCATTTATCTACAATCGTTTGAACACATCAAGATGGAACCCTGATGATACAGTTTTTAATGGGTTGCACCAGCAGGTTGTGGTGTGTCTTCGGGTATTGCAGTCACGTGAACAAGACCTTCAATACTCTTAAAGTTGACAGAACAACTTTCCAGATCAATGAGATTGGAACACATCAATACTCTTCTCCTTATTTTGAATAAAAAAATATAAAAAACTTGTCATTTTTGAATTATGAAAATAACTTCACATTTCCTTATTGTACTCCACAACAGTCTTTGAACGTTGTATTTTATGTGTTGATTGATAAAAAAATTAAAGGAGGTAAATGTAAAAAAACGATAAAGATTCTACAATTTTGTGTTCGATTTTTAATTGTTTATTATTAATATGAATTGCACGCCTTCTACAGTTTCAATTACGAACTTTGAAACTATAGAAGGATTTTTTTATATCATAGGATTTTTAATGAATCCATTTTCATCTTTCAAACTTTGAATTTCATCGAAAAAATATGATTGTAGTCATCCTCAAGAGATTTAAAATGATATACTGCTTGTCATGAGTATTCCATAACTGTGGAAGTCTTAGCAAATCAAAATTGTAGTTTTTAAAATATCGTGTCGCATAAAAAAAATATGATTTCTGAAAAAAAATGCTGCATATCATTGCGGTACTCCACTAGAGCTATCAAGTAGTGTATTGCCTATGATGATTAAGTCATAACTGTAGAATTCCTTGTGCTATTCTGTGGAGTACAAAGGACTGACAGACGTTCGGAGAAACATACCTTTCATTTGAATAAGGATTAGAAACGCGTTCGAATGATGTTCGAATGATGCTGCACATTCAAATTTAGCAAAATACGATACGCAGAGTCCACTTATTTATACAGATTTTCATGGAAAAGCCGGAATAAGAAATATTTTAAATCGCACAGAATAACTGTTCGTTTCTCCATTAACGGATCCTTTCAAACTAAGGCAACCAAAAATACTTTTCCAACGTGTTCCTTTTTAATGTAATATGGAATGCATTATATATGAACAGAGCATCTGGATTGAATGCTAAAAAAATCGGGGCACTAAGTTTAAATATTTCTAATAGAATTTTCACAAAAAAAATCACGATAACGGCATTTACCCACGAGCATAACAAAATCAGTAATTGGTTTCATTTTCACAAGAATTATTTGAATCTCCAATAGGCATCGGTAACGCCAATTACCCAGAGCATACCAAATCCGGTCATTGGATTTTACTCAAGTTTACTTTCTAGCGAACAAAATTAATTAAATACTTCAGACAATTTTTAATCTTCAATAAATTTTATTTTGCCACTGTACATGTAGCGGAAGGAAATGTATTTCAGGTTAGTCTGTAACGGAGAACACACGATATGTATCCACCGGGGAATTTAACTTGACATGGAATTGTTGAATTCAATAGAAGCGCAAAGAACGCTCAAAATCTGTCTGCGGCTGGTAGAGTTAGTCTCAAACGTATTAGTTAACACAGTAGCAAGAACTACCCAGGTTTCTCTGCGGCTGATAGAGTTGTGAATAAAGTAGTAGTGAACAAAGTAGTAGAACTACACTTGTTTCCAAATTGTGGCCACTGATTGAAAAGATTTCATATCTGGAAAAAGGACCGGTAGACAACCGAAAATCAGAACGGAGAAGAGCGGTTCTATTTTTGCCTTCAGATACAAATACATCAAAAGGCTTGTTGCAGAAAATGTTGGATTGATAGAAGTAAAGATATTTCATTTTCTGATCATACGATGTCTCAAATTTTAACACACTATCAGTGCACGTGTTCTGCGACACACAGTTTCCCATTGTTACTAACCTCTGCTCCCTGAAGTTAACAGTCCTTGTTGCCCTCTGCCCAACAATGAGCAGAGGGATTGCAGAGAGTGCATTTACTGTGCCTCCCTCTGCCATGCAGAGGCGAGACAGTTGCAGTCTGTGGTGCACATGCCGAGGTGTAAGGTTACACTATAAAAACTATGTTGGTGAATTTGCTATCACACAGCAACGCAACTGTTAGCCCCACGAGGGACTAACAGAGTTGTGCTAGAGTTACACAGCACGGACGGAGGCAGTCGGTCTAGAATACAGTTATAAATGTATTCACTTTCATTGCACCCATCGCATTCACATCGGATTTCCGTCGTTTGAGCATACATTTCTATCAAGTCACTTACTGAATCCAGATCGTGGGATCATTGTTTAGGTGTACCTTATGCTGCTGATAGTAATTACAAAGCTTTGAGCGTTTGTGAATGTATTCTGATCATGAAGCAAAGCTTTTATGAGGGGATTACAGTGTGCCAGTTACATAATTTCTATGTGTGGAACGGAAGACAGGTGGTTAATTTTTTTTTTCAACGTCGATTGGCATCACTACGCTGCAATCATGCGAGAAGATTTTATTCCGCTTCCGCCATCTTGTCATTTTTTTCACAAATTTGAACGTTTTGAAGGAAAGAACCTACATTTTTTCAAGAATGTAGGAGACACATCAGTGAGAAAGTTCTGAAATGGCCGTAAGAGGACGTTCACCTGCTGGGATGACTCAGCTTCTCCTGCACTTAATTTCATAAAGTGTTCCTAGAACGGACGCTTCTTTCGTTGCTCTCCTCAAAGCTGATCCGTCGAACCACGCACAAGCAGCGTACTTCACTCCTAACTGTAGCACATCGTTGTAATCTATATTGGGTGAGAGGGACTTACGTATTAGCGTGCATGTAGAGGCAACACCCTAGCGCCTCTATAGATTCGTAAGTTAACTGTAACGGAGCTAGTCACCGATATTTTCTAGTACCTACTACGCGTCTACAATACCATCAACAGTTAAGAGGTTTTTGGTTCACATGAGAAAGACAGTTTTAAGGTCGACATATGGGAAATAATTGGCACCATCATCATTCTTCTTTCTAACCGCAATGATTAACTGTGAGCAGGACGATGGACCACATACACTTGGCAGATACACACCGTCGCTGATGAGAATCCACAGCGGTTATAGGTCGTCGTAGCCAGGCCAGAATCACACATTTATCACCATCTTGGTTCATTGACGTTTGGCGCTAGTTGATGGGAAGTGTTCTATATTGCGTATATCAGGAGGAAACGAAGCAATAACAGAACAGTATTTCAAGTTACAACAACCTAACTTGAATCGTTACTGTCGTGCCACGAGAAGAAGCCCTCAGTGACTACACGTTGGAGCTCCGGCGGAGAACGGAGGGAGCTGCCACCACTCCTCTACCTGCGTCTGCAACGAATCTGTTTCACATATCTGTAATAAATTAAGTTTACTTCATATCCGTGTTTAGATTAACTTGTGTGTTTTCTAGACCTACTCTGTACCCAAGTTAGTTTTACTCTGTTTATAGAACGAATTTGATTTGTAAATGCTAAGCTATCTTTATAGTTTTGTCAAGCTCACTTTGAGACCTACTTTGTGCCCGCGTTAGTGGTACTCTTTTTAAATTGTTAAATCTAATGTCAAATTTCCTTTGTAGCCGCATCAAATTTGCTTGGTGCCCATGTCAAATTTACTTTGGTACTTTGTTAGACCTACTCCAACTGTGTTTAAACCCGCTGGAACTGCGTTTAAACTGCTTCGAACCTAAGTTTAACTTACTCTTAATCTATGCTGCACCTACTTCGCCACTCTCCGATCGCCCTACGGGGGAGTCTGCATTAACTTCGCATTGGGACTCCGGTGGAACATGGATGCAAATAATAATAATAATAATAATAATAATAATAATAATAACTTGAATCATTTTCTTCAGGAAACATGGACGCTGTCACTACGTGTGAGATGATGGCGCTTTGAGAATAACGATGATGCTAAGGAAATATTACTCGGGCGAACTAACGTTTGAAATAAACCTGTCTGGCTTTAATATGAAGTATAGCAGAACAGCACGATCAAAACTATTATAATACTGATTGTTTTACGTTTGGTCAGTAAATGAATGAAGATTGATCAGTGTCACAATATACGCAGCGTCGGATTGGATGATGCTCAGGATCTTTCCAACCATCTTTCATCTACCTCTAGGAACACCAAACACGATAGTAATTTTGATCACATCCTTTTACGGGCTCTCAACACACATCAACCACATTTACGAGCAATTCGTAGGGCCAACAGCGGACAAAATCGCCAGTGTATGCCGTTGTTATCTGCTGATACGCACGTTGTGTCTACATTACAATGAGCAATACTTCAACATTGCACTTGTATCATCATGTCGAGTTTATTTTTAATCGTATCTTATATTTAATAATCGGATAATTAGAATTACGCGCAACGAGAGAAACTTTTGACGATGAA
>SDVV010025392.1:0-12430 GCA_016164225.1 Gammarus roeselii | reverse complement strand
CTAGGCCTGCGACCACTCGCCTACGCATTCATCACCCTTTTCACCAATCTCCCTTCATCCATCCTCTCCATGTGCCCGAACCATCTCAGAACACGCGAATCCACTCTGTTCTCCAACTTCTTCACCATCCCTGTTCTGATTCGAACCACGTCGTTGGTGATCCGGTCTCTCAGCGTTACTCCAGCTATGCTCCTCAAACATTTCATCTCGAAAATATTCAACTTTCTTCTCTCCTCTGCTCTTACCCCCTAAGTCTCAGCTCCGTAGTGCACAGTTGGGACAACAACACCCCCATACAGCCCTCTCTTTACTTCCATCCCCAACGTCCTACAGCTCATTACACTCTTTAGTGCACCCAACACTTTTCATCCCTCCTTCACCCGCGCCTTCACTTTAGTTTTCACTAGTTCAGTTTCTCCACATGGGAGCCCAGATACTTGTAACACTGAACTTCCATGAGCTCTCCATTTAGGGTGACACTAATTTTTCTCGCATCGACAGTTCTCAAGCATCTCATTACTTTACTCATACCGATGTTCACTCGAAGCTTCCTCCTCTCACACACTCTACCAAACTCGGACACTAGCCTACATAGCTTCTCCTCCGAATCCGCAACTAGGGCCGAATCATCAGCACATAGCAACTGGCTCAACTGCCAACTCTGCCCATTCGCATCCAACAGTTCCAAGCCACGACCCAGCACACTCGCGTTCACCTCCCTGACCACTCCATTCATATAGAAGTTGAACAGCCAGATAGACATCACGCATCCTTGTCTCAGTCCCACTTTCACTGTGAACCAATCACTCACCTCGCTCCCCACTCTGACACATGCTCGGCTGTCAGCATAGAAACTCTGCACTGCTTTCAACAACACCCTCCACTGCGCTTCCCTGTCAATTCTGTCGTATGCCTTCTCCAGATTCATGAAGGTCTAGAACACATCCTTTCCTGTGGCAAGGTACTTCTCACATTCCTGTCTCACAGCAAAAATCTGGTCGGTACACCCTCTACCACTCCTAAAGCCACACTGTTCCTCTCCAATTGCGCAGTCCGTACAGTCTCGAATCCTTTTGATCACCACTCTCCCGTACAACTTACCAACCACACATAACAGACTGATACCTCTCGAGTTGCAGCATTCATTTTTATCTCCTCTGCCCTTATATAGCGGAACAGTGCAGTCACTGCTTCACTCACTCGGTACCACGTCTGTCACTAGGCGACATTAATTACAAAGATTAAAAAAGTGTACCTAATTGATAAATATTGCAACAAAGTTGACCTTACAGGGTGGTAAAGGGTGGCCTGCTGATGTTTGGCCGTTAATAACTTGCCCCTTCTTCAAACTATTCATGTACTTCTTCAATAATAATGGATCCGATTTGAATGTTTCTATAGTCTCATGAGTACAAGCTGCAAAACACTTGTTAATGTTGTTTCCTTATGAGTAACAAGACGAGCGTTGCATCTCTGTTCTCCGTGCCGCCCTTAGGATGAAGGACGATCCTTTTCCCGTGTTCATGTGCGATACAGGACAATCTCAACCTTGTTCCGTATTTGAGATGCATGAGAATTCCTCCCCCGTGTTGTTTCTGAGATACAGGACAAACCTCCCTCGTGTTCCATATGAGATGCATGGTTATCCATCCCCCGTGTTGTACCCGAGATACAGGACAAACATTCCCTCGTGTTTCATCTGAGATGCATGGTTATCCATCCCCAGTGTTGTACCCGAGATACAGGACAAACATTCCCTCGTGTTTCATCCGAGATGCATGGTTATCCATCCCCAGTGTTGTACCCGAGATACAGGACAAACATTCCCTCGTGTTTTATCTGAGGTGCATGGTTATCCATACCCAGTGTTGTACCTGAGATACAGGACAAACCCTCCCTCGTGTTTTATCTGAAATGCATGGTTATCCATCCCCCGTGTTGTACCTGAGATACAGGACAAACCCTCCCTCTTGTTTTATCTGAGATGCATGGTTATCCATCCCCCGTGTTGTACATGAGATACAGGACAAACCCTCCCTCGTGTTTAATCTGAGATGCATGGTTATCCATCCCCCGTGTTGTACCTGAGATAAAGGACAAACCCTCCCTCGTGTTTTATCTCAGATGCATGGTTATCCATCCCCCGTGTTGTACCTGAGATACAGGACAAACCCTCCCTCTTGTTTTATCTAAGATGCATGGTTATCCATCCCCCGTGTTGTACATGAGATACAGGACAAACCCTCCCTCGTGTTTAATCTGAGATGCATGGTTATCCATCCCCCGTGTAGTATCTGGGATACAGGACAATCCCTTCATCGTGCCGTGTCTGAGATAAAAGGCAATCCGCTTTCTGTTTCATAACAAGGATATGACGTATAAGACTAGAAAATAGGCTTCTTCCCCTTGTGTATGACATTATATGCACAACATGGCTGCGGATGAATCAAGTCTATCACATAGTATTACAACTCTGTGACCAACACCCTGATGTCAAGGTCATGACTACAAACGCGCGTTATCACCCTTCACCGCATGCGCACTTAATCTACAGGTGACACTCTATTCCTGTCACAGGCATGGCACCATTCGGTGCTAAATATCATGGGTAAATTTATGAAGCTGTATCCATGCTCTATGCGTCTCTAATTATGGTGCTAATTGTCTTATCAATAAATTGAACTGTACATGTGTTTTTCAGTACAATGCCCATATTAAGCTCTGATATCTCTTCTGTTTG
This sequence comes from Gammarus roeselii, assembly GCA_016164225.1. NCBI lineage: Eukaryota > Metazoa > Arthropoda > Malacostraca > Amphipoda > Gammaridae > Gammarus > Gammarus roeselii. The sequence continues at coordinate 9,690 of SDVV010025392.1, read as the reverse complement.
TGACATATTCCGGAAGGGTTGGAATTTATGGGGGAAAGTAAGATGAACGCTAGCGTGCATTCGTGGTTCCATTTATTAGGTTAAACTATGTGATGAACGCTATACCTGCGCTTAGCTATATTAGTAAGATGTACTCTACCCCTCCAACACGGTCTCCTTCACTTAGTTACACATTCTGGTCACTTCTATATTGTTACTAAAGCAGATTTGACGGTCTCGACTGCTCATCATACGTATTCTATATTCATTTTGTAATAATGTGTATTGCGTTAGTCTAACCAAAGAACGCTATACCATCCATGCATTCGTATCCATACTCTATGGGTCTCTCAATATAATGTATTTTGCATGCTATCATTTGGTGCTAAATAGGATGATTATTCCTCAATAGGTTTCTCGGTATTGAGGAGAACAAAAAGATGTTCTGGAAAGAGGTGAAGAGTGTGAGAAAGGAGAGACCGGAAAGGAGGAAGTGGTGAAAGATGAAAGCGGCCAGTTGTTGTTGGAAAGTGTTAATGTACGGAAGAGGTGGGCCGAGTATTTTGATGAGTTGTTGAATGTCGAGGATGACAGAGAGGCTGACATTGTTGCTGTGGGAGGTGGCGTTCGGATGCCAGTTTTGGGAGAAAGACTTGTTGCGGACATTACCAGGGAAGAGGTGCAGGAGGCAGTGGACGTGATGAAAGCTGGGAAAGCCCCTGGCTTGGATGTCGTTGCGACTGAGGGCCTAAAGAAGGGTGGAGTAACGATTGTCGAATGATTGGTGAGGTTATTAAACTTGTGTTTTGCGGTAGGCGTGGTACAGAGTGAGTGGCGCAGTGCCTGCATTGTTCCGCTATATAAGGGCAAAAGAGATGTTAATGAATGCTGCAACTCGAGAGGTATCAGTCTGTTATGTGTGGTTGGTAAGTTGTACGGGAGAGTGCTGATCAAAAGGATTAGAGACTGTACGGACTGCGCAATTGGAGAGGAACGGTGTGGCTTTAGGAGTGGTAGAGGGTGTACCGATCAGATTTTTGCAGTGAGACAGGAATGTGAGAAGTACCTTGCATAAGGAAAGGATGTGTTCTAGACCTTCATGGATCTGGAGAAGGCATACGACAGAATTGACAGGGAAGCGCAGTGGAGGGTGTTGCTTTGGTATGAAGTGGGCGGACATCTGTTGAAAGCAGTGCAGAGTTTCTATGCTGACAGCCGAGCATGTGTCAGAGTGGGGAGCGAGGTGAGTGATTGGTTCACAGTGAAAGTGGGACTGATACAAGGATGCGTGATGTCTATCTGGCTGTTCAACCTCTATATGTATGGAGTGGTCAGGGAGGTGAACGCGAGTGTGCTGGGTCGTGGCTTGGAACTGTTGGAAGCGAATGAGCTGAGTTGGCAGTTGAGCCAGTTGCTATTTGCAGGTGATACGGCCCTGGTTGCGTATTCGGAGGAGAAGCTATGTAGGCTAGTGTCTGAGTTTGGTAGAGTGTGTGAGAGGAGGAAGCTTCGAGGGAACGTGGGTAAGAGTAAGGTAATAAGATTCTCGAGGACTGTCTATGCGAGCAAAACTAGTGTCACCCTAAATGGAGAGCTCTTGGAGGAAGTTCAGTGATTTAATTATCTGAGTTCCCATGTGGAGAAAACTGAACTAGTGGAAACTGAAGTGAAGGCGCGAATGAAGGAGGAATGTAAAGTGTCGGGTGCACTAAAGAGTGTAATGAGCTGTAGGACGTTGGGGATGGAAGCAAAGCAAGGGCTGTATGAGGGTGTTGTTGTCCCAACTGTACTCTACGGAGCTGAGGCTTGGGGGGTGAGAGCAGAGGAGAGAAGAAGATTTAATGTTTTCGAGATAATGTTTGAGAAGCATGGCTGGAGTAACGCTGAGAGACCGGATCACCAACGACGTGGTTCGAATCAGAACAGGGATGGTGAAGAAGTTGGAGGACAGAGTGGATTCGCGTGTTCTGAGATGGTTCGGGCACATGGAGAAGATGGATGAAGGGAGATTGGCGAAAAGGGTGATGAATGCGGAGGCGACTGGTCGCAGGCCTAGAGGTAGACCGAAGTTTGGGTGAATGGATGGTGTGAAGCAGGCGTTGGGAAGGAAAGACATGAATGTGGAGGTGACGAGAGAGCGTGCAATGAACAGGCGTGAGTGGAGAATGGTTGTGAATGGTTTATTTTGACGCTGCTCTGATGTGCGTTCCCGCCCTTGGCATGTCGCTGTCGGGATGGTCGTGGGTGGAGGGGGGAGGGGGGCGGCTATTATGACGCGGCGGGGGTAAACCAGTGAAAACTGTCGAGCCCTGCTGCTGACGATGGATCCTCGTACTGCATTCGTGACACAGAGTGTATGTTGAGGGGTACCGGCCGGACTCTTTAGCACAAAAGGGCAAAGCTGTGTGAGTGTGAGCGTGTGAGGGTGTGAGGTGCACCTTGCCGTCGGCTACCCCCCTTTCTGGGGATGCGGCCTAGTGTCTGTATCTGTATCTGTATGTTTCTCGGTATACTATACTGTGCATGGCATCTCGGGCCCTGAACATTAATCTCTATCTGCCTATCTGAAGTGAAACATTTTTAGTGTTTAACTGTCGCATCCAAGCGAGGAAATACAGAGAGTTGTACATATATTTCAATAATTAAAATAGCCGAATGGTTCTAAACACCGCAATTATTTCCGCCCTAAAATCATGTCAGATTTGATCGCTTAGCGCCTCTCTCTCTCTGTTCTTTGCATCAAAATTTGCCATCGACCACCACATGCTCAGCAGCCAACCTCAAGGCGCATGTCCGCCTGTCTCTCTCTCTCTGTCTGTTCTTTGCATCGAAACTCGCCATCGACCACCTCATGCTCAAAAGCCAACCTCATGGCGCCTGTCCGCCTGTCTCTCTCTGTGTTCTTTGCATCAAAACTCGCCATCGACCACCACATGCTCAACAGTCAACCTCATGGCGCCTGTCCGCCTGTCTCTCTCTCTCTCTCTCTCTCTCTCTCTGTTCTTTGCATCGAAACTTGCCATCGATCACCACATGCTCAATATCCAACCCCATGGCGCCTGTCCGCCTGTCTCTCTCTCTCTGTTCTTTGCATCGAAACTCGCCATCGACCACCACATGCTCAACAGCCAACCCCATGGCGCCTGTCCGCCTGTCTCTCTCTGTGTTCTTTGCATCAAAACTCGCCATCGACCACCACATGCTCAACAGCCAACCTCATGGCGGCTGTCCACCGGTCTGTCTCTGTTCTTTGCATCAAAACTTGCCATCGACCACCGCATGCCCAACAGCCAACCTCATGGCGCCTGTCTGCCTGTCTCTCTCTGTTCTTTGCATCGAAACTCGCCATCGACCACCTCATGCTCAACAGCCAACCTCATGGCCCTGTCTGACTTGCTCTCGACGCCCTCACTGCCAGATTATCACCCCAAATAGGCTTAGCAGTAGGTCTGCCAGTAAGCCTCTTACAATCAGCGGGCACATTGTTGCTGCAGTGCACCAAAACATGGCTGTAGCAGACATGGTTGGGTGAGCGCATTGCTGCTGCAGTGCACCACAACATGCATGTAGCAGACATGGTTGGGTGAGCGCATTGCTGCTGCAGTGCACCACAACATGCATGTAGCGGACACAGCTATTGAGCACATTGCTGCTGCATTGCACCAAAACATGCATGTAGCGGACACAGCTGGTTGAGCACATTGCTACTGCATTGCCCCAAAACATTCATGCAACGGACACATCTGGTTGAGCACCTTGCTGCTGCATTGCCCTAAAACATGTATGTAACTGACACTATTGGTTGAGCACCTTGCTGCTACATTGCCCCAAAACATGCATGTAACTGACACAGTTGGTTGAGCACCTTGCTGCTGCATTGCCCCAAAACATGTATGTAACGGACACTGTTGGTTGAGCACCTTGCTGCTGCATTGCCCCAAAACATGCATGTAACGGACACTGTTTGTTGAGCACCTTGCTGCTGCATTGCCCCAAAACATGCATGTAACGGACACTGCTGTTTGAGCATATTGCTGCTGCATTGTCCTAAAACATGCATGGAGCGGACACGGCTGGGTGAACACATTGCTGCTGCAGTGCACTTAAACGTGCATGTAGTGAGTACGGCGTACTAACTTCTTACACTGCCCCAGAACATGCCCGCAGCGGGAATGGCTGGACTGAGGCCATGTCCAATGCCATTGCCAGGGGCGCGAAAAGTTCCCGGCAAGGTCCACTTTTTAGGTTTCTCTCGTGGAAACTTTGCTAAGACGCTTGACAACTTATTCGATAGGACCCTGCTGACCACCTAGTTTTTCTTATTTACCATTACTGTAAAATTCAACACTCGCTTGTTATGTTAAATTCGTTTTCGGGGTCTCATACCAAGTTTTATCTCTTAGAGTTGATAATAGCAAAACATTTTAAGTAAGTATAAAGATCTCGTTGAGATGATTTGGTCCATGAATACATCCCTAGACTCGGCATAAATATTAATCACGAACAAAATGGAAGCGATCAAACCCTCGAGATTCCACCCCGCTCCTTTAGTATGGGACCATCGGCAAAGAATGACAGGGAATAAATCCAAAATACCAAGTTCAAACATCTCTAACGCTGTATAATCCCGAACTTACCCACTCCAGCAATTCGAACCTCATATCGGCCTACAATAAAACTTCTGAGTTAAAGCGTACGACGTAAGATTTCCTCGGGCTACGTTCGATAAACTAGATTTCAAATAAAATGAATGAATATTTCTGCAGTACAAAAGCATCCAACAGTGAAATCGGAGACATTTTTCAATTACCTCTGGTTCAGATCACCTGGTCCTGTAGTTTAAGAGATGTTCACAATATTCATATGGTAATGTCGCTAGTCCCCTGCAGCAACAAGCATTTGGGGTCAAATGAAAACCAAGCGGGACGAAGTCATTTTTTATTGCTGTCATCACTAGATCATTTCATTCCCATCGTCTGGCAATGGGTTTTACATTCTTAAAAATAACATGACACTTCATTATAAAATACGCTACTTGAATTATCGAAAATGAAAATGCTGTATGAATTCGCCGCAGCTCATCTCCAGTGGGCCGCCAGTTCGCATTTCCTGAAGCAAAATATTATTTACAAGAGTATCATAAATGTTCATACAGAGAACACCTAATGTGGGAAAAGAATCACTGTTTACCGTACTCTGCTTTGTTCATATTAAACTGTGGTGATCATTTTACTCTAACAGGTCAATTAAGTAATGGAATGTCGTTTTTATCAGCATAAGATTTCACCTATTTTTTTGCAGCCTAATTTTTATCAACGGCTTACTCAATTCATCGAATAGAACAGTTTTTTATTTCCATGTATCGATTTACAACCACAGGGATGATTTTAAATGCTCAGTTAAGATATTCCAGCAAGCCCGTCTCCTTTTCCTCCCAGTGTTAAGGTCATTTTTCCCAACAATTGGGAGTAGACTTACTAGCCTCAAATTACGGTAAGGTTCAGGTTTCTAATCTCATGTCATTCGTGGTTGTTTGTAAACACAAATTTTCTACTAAAGGTGGTACTACAAGATACTAATGTTTTAAAATCTAGCAGACGATTAGAACCTTTATGGTGGGCTCATAGTTTGTTTATATATTTAAATACTGATGACTTACTGGAAGTGCAGTTTGAGGGTGCATTTGTTGATAATTTCAACTATCTTTCTCAATAATTATTTTATTTATTCAAAGTACTACAGATGTATATCAAAATCACTTTTTAAATGCGTCCACAACTTCGCAGGTTTGGTGTAACTTCGCAGGTTGGGTGTAACTTCGCAGGTTTGGTGTAACTTCGCAGGTTGGGTGTAATTTCACAGGTTGGGTGTATTTTCGCAGGTCAGGTGCCACTTTGCATGCGAGTTGTGAGCGATGTTTGAATTCGTTCCGGCTGACTTATTATCTAGTATATGAATTACCCTCTTTTGTCGGGGCCATGAGTGAAAATACCAAGCAACAGTTTTTCTGTGATTGCTTCAGCACATTATTCATTTGTCTCAATTACGCCTATGATTATGAGTACGTTATGAAAAAAAAATCCACATTGAGTCTCTTAGTGTCTTTTGGAGAAAAAAAAAATATAGCGTACTTTTATTTCTATGGAATTTAAGTCAGATTAATGGAATTGATAAAATTCTATCTGGTTTGGTCATCAAATTCTGCACACATTTTGGCTGTGACTTTGGGTCGTAACGCAGTAGAACTTTTCGTGGAAAATATTTCCACCGCAAACTGAGTTACATTCTTCGTTGAAAAGTCTCACAGGATGGAAAAACTTTTAAGCTCCGCCGGCAGCCCAACAACGGGAAAAGTTCCTCGTCTCATTTGCTGGACTACCTCCTCCCTGAACCTAGCAGAAATCAGACACAAAGGAAAAGTCTACTAGTAAGGTGGCTCACTCACATCTTGGTTGTAGTTATAAATTTTTGGTATGGTAATACCAAAGACCATATGCTACACCCCAAATGCAGAGTCTTCTTAAAGCTGAGGAACACTAGGCTGTCTTTGCAGGCATCACAGTGGTCATGCACGCTTTCTCGTACAGTCGGTGGGATAGCCTCTTGCGACCAGCGATTCTTCTAGTTCTAACCTGTTCGTAATTTAATTGAGCAGTGTAAAATGAAGGAATTTGGCCGCTGCGTAACCATGATACAACGTGTTTAATGTTGACAGTTCTGAAGTGGTTCTCCCACAGACTCTACGAGAGATTACATATGTCCATGGCGATGCCTGTAGAGACAACGTGGTGTATCGTGGCCAGTAAAGTCTTCAACTAGAGTTCAGCAGTCGATATGGACCCGTTACCCAGGTGGCAGTACCATAATTACTGTAAGCTTAAGTCTGCTCATACGACATCAGCTTCAACTTCATCCCATTATTGTCTCCTTGGGCTTGCAGGGCAGTCTCACGACTTGCATGAGAGTACATATCTTCTTACGGTAATCAACGTCTCCGGGCAACTGATCTACACTAGTGCAGGGATCCGTAACATTAAGCGCTTTCAAAATGCATAAATTGTATTCATGACTGGTATAAGTTTATTCCTGCCTATCGTTTTTAATCGTCGACCCCGTTTTCGCCTGCCTCCTCTCTCCTCCGTTCCTTAGATCTCCCGCAATTATTTTCCATCCCCCATCAAAGATCATATCTTACTTCGGTATAGTGTAACCTATCCAACCTTCCATCCATGCCTATCTCTATCTTCTCGACGCGTTCAGGAAACGGACAGTTTTTATCGTCTAAAAGGTATTTCGAAGTTACTTGAAAGCCCTGTTATTGTCGTATTCGTGCAACAGCTGATGAGGTTTGTGTTTTCAAAAGAGTTACAAGACATCAACATGCCTTTAGGTCTATTGTTCTCTTTGGATATTAGGGAGAATAGTTATGATGGAGAACGCCTAGGAGAGTATCATGTATCTGTATGGAATCTGTTGTAAATGGCCAAGAAAAGGAAACGTTGCACTAGGAAATGGCAAGTAACGACAATGCTCGTAGGACTCTTATCAGGGCCTGACGAGAAAGCCAATGTTGACTTTAGATTCCCACTTTTATTTCTTGTTCCATCAAAGTTGGTCGGTGTCAATCCTGGACACAGTTTTGATACGAGCAGGTGCCAAAGTGCCGGGCACCCTTTAATCGTACTTGTGCCAATGGCGGGCACTATTTTAACCGTACTGGTCTCAATACCAGACACAGTCATCTTTCTTACATGCATGCACTAATGTCGGGCTCTGTTTATAAAGCTTGCCATTGCCGGAAGTCAATTAGACCAGAATCTGGTAGAATTTCTTGAGCAGGGTCTTGAAAGGTTCGATTGTATTGCTGCATAAAACTTCACATGGAAGTTTGTTCCCTCTTCAACAACTCAATACGTGAAGAATTTACGCGTTAAATTGAGTATGTATCTCTAACCATCTATTTTGCAAACATTTTTCCTGGTCACTGTTTTTTTTTGTCCAGAGTGAGAGGGCTCGTTTGATCAATCTGTTGCGCTGCATTTTGTGTGTGAAGCTAAGTTTTTTGTATTGTGTAATGTGCTCCGTCCACGTCCTCTACAATCTTCCACACTTCCGTCACGTCACTTCAAACTAATCGCTGCTCCTGCGAATAAAAGTTAAGTGCGGGTGGAAAAGTTTGATAGCCATACGTTGAACTTAATCTAATTTACTCACGTCTTTCTATGATATGGAGACAATGATTGGATTGAGTAAGCAAGAAACGACCCAACAAAATCCCAACTACTTCAAATGATCCGCTAAGTCCATGTTATTTGTGTAGTTTTCATTATGGGCAACTCGAAGTGCTACTTGAAATTGGTTTTGGTTATCCATCTCTTCATAAAGTAGATGATTTATCTAACTAAATGAAAAGCGCGTTATTTGCTTCGTAACTATTGCTACTAATGTTTCGAGAGCTACTGAAAATGTCTCGAATATAACTGTTGAACATCACCAGGGTTTTATTTTTGGTTTTTGTTCCCCAGGTCTCGTTTTAAAAGACTTTTCAAGGACCCTTCATTTGTTCTGAATACCAGAACTATGAGTTCCTATTTTCCCTTGCGTACTGGGATCACGCAGCCTTTTTCTTCTTGGTCTGCTATTTGGTCTGCTGTTCGGTCTGCCTCCCCTCCCATTACTCGCTCATACATTTCGCAAACTCCATATTCCCGCCTCCCAAACTCACCTCTCACGCCTCGCCATGTCCACTCCCCCGCCCCGTCATTTCACCTCCCCGCCTCACCATCTCACTTCACTCGCCTCGCTTTCTCATTTCCCTCACCTTGTTATCTCACTTCCCTCGCCTCGCTATCTCACCTCTCTCAATTTGTTATCTCACATCCCTCGCCTCGTTTTCTCACTTCTCTCGCCTTGTTATCTCACTTCTCTCGCCTTGTTATCTCTCTTCTCTCGCCTTGTTATCTCGCTTCCCTCGCCTCGCTATCTCACCTCTCTCGCCTTGTTATCTCGCCTCCCTCGCCTCGCTATCTCACCTCCCTCCTCTCGCTATCTCACATATCTCGCCTTTTTATCTCGCCTTTCTCGTCTTATTATCTCACCTCTCGTCTTGTTATCTCACTCCCCTCGCCTCGTTATCTCACCTCTCTCTCCTTGCTATCTCACTTCCCTCGCCTCGCTATCTCACCTCTCAGGCCTCGCTCTCTCACCTCTCTCGCCTTGTTATCTCACCACCCTTGCCTCGCTATCTCACTTCCCTCGACTCTCTATCTAACCTCTCTCGCCGGGTTATCTCGCTTCTCTCGCCTCGCAATCTCGCTTCACTCTCCTTGTTATCTCACCTCCCTCCCCTCGCTATCTCACCTCTCGCCTTGTTATCTCACTTCCCTCGCCTCGCTATCTCGTTTCTCTCGCCTTGTTATCTCACTGCCCTCGCCTCTCTATCTCACTGCCCTCGCCTCTCTATCTCACTGCCCTCGCCTCGCTATCTCACTGCCCTCGCCTCGCTATCTCGCTGCCCTCGCCTCTCTATCTCACTGCCCTCGCCTCGCTATCTCACTGCCCTCGCCTCTCTATCTCACTGCCATCGCCTCTCTATCTCACTGCCCTCGCCTCTCTATCTCACTGCCCTCGCCTCGCTATCTCACTGCCCTCGCCTCGCTATCTCACTGCCCTCGCCTCGCTATCTCACTGCCCTCGCCTCGCTATCTCACT